>JAHZNA010001875.1:0-78554 GCA_027743935.1 Sinodicranocentrus sp. ZH6
AATCTACGCCATAAAGTACACTAGAACTAATATTTCGTTTGGCCTGGTTTAAACTTCCCCAAAACGTGTTCCCTCGTGAGTAACAATAGTGCCTCCTCCCTTATCGTTTTGCATATTCTCCCTACTGCTATTGAACTATTGATTATAGAATATCCTTAGGGCAAGTGTTTACATAAAAGACTTATTTATATAAATATTTATATAACCATATTTATATGACTTATGACTAACTAGTAATTATAATCAAGACAACAAACAAAACAGCTATTGTGACATTTAACAGTGCTTCATCTACACTTCATCAACTACTTACCTACAACTAAAATCCTTTGTTTTGCAAATAATGCTACCGAAACAAGTAGTTTGTAGAATTCCCTCTCCTTACCAGAGTTTCGTTGTGCAAAATTATCAGTAGCTAAAACTACAACGGACCCCAACAGGTGGAGCTGGGATCAAATGCAGGCTTCTGAATCACTTGTGCATCCTTATTAGTTATGAGCTTGCATTCTTCAACTGTTACAATTCGTATTTCATTTAAAATGTTGATTTATAATTAGTGCACAACTATTAGCATTAGAGTACGCAATAAATGTTTACCTTTTGAACGATAGCACATTTTTTCAAGTTTAATAATATTGTATCATATTACCTGCTATATATTTATTTATAGTAATAATGTAATTTTAATTGAATGAATCACAATTCTCTCTCTCGTTTAAGGGATTCGTGGTCTCCACAAGTTGGCTTTGTAGTATGTTTCTTTATGCATGGTAGGACATCGCTTACCCTGTAAATAGAAAACGAAATTAGCATAAGTTGACATTTCTAATTTTACTATTATTATTATTATTATTATCATCTTATTAACATTAGGACATAAATGTCCATCGAGATTTTACAGTTGATAATGCAGACAAAAAATTTAACGTTGAAAACGGTTACGAGTTTACTTTGCATATTCTATGATTTTTTTGTATTTCCCATAGTTTACTGAATGAAACTACCCATGTTTTCAAAATGGAAGAAGAAGATGTAAAGAATTTATCTAAAAGTATGAACAATGAGTAAAAGTAAATGCACAAAGAAAGCCACGGGTATGAGCTTAACGCATAGATGAAACTTGTGTAACGTAACAATGTAGTACCACCAACCCTCTAGTAAGTAATTCACTTTTAGGAGATTGTTATTATTCCAGACATACAAATTCTCGGATCAGGCTAACATGTATGTGGTTTTCCACAGCAATTCAATTCAAGATTCTATGCATTTTGTACAGTTGACCACTGTTACATTATTACATAGTTACATCTATATACGAGAAAAGGAAAGAATATTCATTTTCTCCCAATATACAAGATATACCGAGGAAACTTGGTGTAGCAAGGTATACACAGATTAAGCAAGTGGACAGTGGCCAAAACAGCATTTTTCTCTTCCTTTCACAAGGAGATGACCAGAGAAAGGAAATTCTTTTAGTGAAATGGCTACATTTCAGAGTCGCTGTACAAAATACAAAATAGTCATTGAAAGCGGAAATGGCCAGCAATGACTCCCAAGAGGGATTGGACGGCAGAGGAAAAAGAATGGTCCCATAAGGGTCACAATGGATAATGAGAGGTTGCTGTTTCGTCTACAAATGAAATGGAAGGATACTCATATCCCGGATCTTAGAGAAATGGAGAGAATTTCCGAGTACAATATATGGATGTGTATCTATCTCCTTTTATTTTGACGTGATCTTACTATCATCTTCAAACGCCACCTCAAAAACACACTCTCCCTCCATATATTTCACCGCATAACTTGCTTTCCATCTATAGGCGAGAGCTCGGAACACATAGACGCTTTTCTCCCTTACTCAAATGTCCTTTGTTTCTTTTCGTCTTTGCATCCGTGAAGAAATCATAGGAATCACAGAGCACAATATTTCTCTTGCATATCGCGTCCTATACGTGTGTGGTTACATATTCCTTAATATTCCTTGTATACGCCACAGCCACAACCACTAAAACATTCCATTTACACATGTGAGCCGGTTTTCCTGCACTGTGTTGTTTGTACGGTTTTGGGAAAAGGACGCTAGATTGGTCTCTTTGTATAAGCTCCATGTTTCAAGAAGGTGGAATGAATTCAAAGTGCCTGGAATGGACCAAGACTTTGTGTTATGGGTACGTACAACCACCTGAATAATGCACCGGGATCATGAGAAGAGTAAGAAACCTACACCTCTATTTTACCGCTTGTGTTAGAGGTGCCAGAAGGGGAAAAAGTGAACGAGCTATTTGAGGCTAAAGGCATCAACCAGTTTTATTGAGACTATTCTAGTACGTCTTTCGATTAAGGAGAATTTATCTCCGCAGGGGGCCTCTAAAAGAAAACTATCTCGAGTACCCCTATATTATTTCCTCGTGTGTGAGTATTGAGAAGAAAAGGAGCAATGTCTCCTTTACGCCTCGTATTCTTCTTGTCACCAGTCACCCTCAAACAAAAATAATATCTTGTGTGGTATTCTATCTACACTTATAAGATTCTTAAAGACATACATACATACTCTCATGACATGGTCAAGCCTGGTCTTTATGTTAAGCAGAGAAAGGACATAGATGTACTTGTTCCTCTGGCTGTTTTCTCCAGGTAAAAAATGACACTGGTATTGTATGTAGGACGAGCTTAGTTGCTTTTATCCAGTAGACTATGTGTCTTTATATTCTTTAGATATTCGCACTATGAGAAAAAAAGAGGCACTTATTGTGTTCTCTTTTTTCGTTCTCTTCTCAGGTTCCACAAAAATTGAAATGGGCATTTTATTTGGGCCCTAACAGCTTCACAAGACACCAAGAGGCAAGGTTCGCCTCAGAATACAAAAGCACAACACCGCATTTTTTTCTCTCCTTTTCTCTCGTGTGATCTCATATTTCTTCCACCAGTGCTGGATAAAACTCGTGCACAGCCTTAATTAAACGATAGCGTCAAGTGAAAATGGTCTTACCTGAGCTTGAGGGAAATTTATGTTTGTCCTCACGGTTCTGTGGTGTAGGGATTGACTCGGGCGTACGTTCATTATATTAGTTTTTGGCTGTTCCGAATTGATCCCTTGTTTTAATTGACGCCAAGCATGAATCTGCAATTTTACACATAACGAGTTCGAGTGAAAGACATTCCATTAAAGGTTAATTACTCTAAAGAAGAATGGAGATAAGGAAATTGTTAACTTTTTTTTCTTTAGAGGATTTTCATCCTCTTTTACGAGAGGCACGTACCATTTGCTTATTTAAATAAACGGTGCTGATTGATCTGGAAAAAGAGAGAAACATTGCCAGCTAGTAATTTTTGAATAGCTTGGTATCCACGTATTTTCTAAAGGTTTCTCCTATGATTATACCTATTGATAAGACTAACATATTATGAAGTTCCCCAAGTAGCAACCTTTCTATTCACTTGGCAATGATGAAGCTAAGAAGTCTAACCTCTTGTGTAAAGAGCAAAGTGATGATGAGCATAGAATTCAAGCTAAGACAAATTGTGTCCGCTCCCTTGACTATAAACGGGGAAGCAAAGGGAAAAGGGGTATGTATTTTTGGCTCGCTTAAACGAGAGACAGCAAAGAGGGCGAGAAAGCGGAACGAGATGGTTGCCAACTAGTAAACAGACAAAGTTGAGGAGACACTGGGGGAACAAGCTTCACTTCTTTTTGCTTCGCTGAACTTGTTGGTCCAGCTGAAAATGTGAAGTCAGGTCACGTCAGGAAGAAACCACGGAAGCGTTTATCAATCCGCATATTGCACACAGACAAACAAGTCAGCACACAAAATCTACACAACATGGTCCCACTTTATAACAACCTTTTTGACCTCGAACTCTACCGCATCCATATATAAACTTGGTTCCCCACAATAATACTAGTGTACTTAGTCTGTATAATAGCGTATTTGCCATAGTATCTCCTGAGGGCAGTTGGAAAGGTGAAAACCATAGTCTACATGTGCGGAAACATGGTGGCTAATAACGGATGAAGGAATGAAGTTGATTGAAAAGACAATAAGTTCGTGCCCCAATTTATTCTGGATCATCGTGATCTCGTGCTGATTGACGTGATAATATACATTTCGTAAACACGGCACCCTGTCGTGGTTTATAGAAAAGGGTTTATGTGCGTGCTCCAACCTCATTTCTCTTCCCTCATTTAAAGCTCACTTTAATCCCTTTCAAGATATCACAGTTATAAAGCATGGATGAGGAGGAAATAGTTATAAAAAATTCTCCAGCCACACGCGCCACTTTCGGAGAGAATACGAAAACGAGGTTGAAACTCCAAATAAAAATAACATTTCCTTTGGCGCCATAATCTTAAAAAGCAAATGGAAATATTTTTAGCTGGAAATAGGGTGATCTTGTCTATAGCTCATAGCTCTAATGTATATAGGTATGGAAGGCAAAAGACGGCAACGACATGGGTTACGCTACTATGCTACCCTGTGTCATCACGGGTTACACTTTTAGGATCTCCTATTGCTTGCAAACTGCTGATCTCTGCACTTTTCCTCCCTTCTCGGGCTATACTCACCGTCCAAAATAACATTTTCAATTCCATGCCCATCCCTCCTAACTTCAGTCACCAAGGCAAGCGTCCGATTCCACCGACTGATACAAAAAAATAGTCCACGAGTCCATTTTCTCCGTAAATTAACTTTATAAGAAATTTCTTCCTTTCCACACCGACGAAAATGGAGGAAAAAGTGTCACAAAGTTTTTCTTTTTCCTCCTAAAAGTCTATTCACTTCCTTTGAATACCTAACTGCATACATGCGCTACATTTTTTTCCTGAGATGAAAGTTCCGGAGAAATATGTATGAGCTGTCTCCCCCACACGGAAGACAGAATCTTTTTCTGGTAGTCTCGTGAGACGTCGTGTAAACAAAGTTCTGAATATGTTAAAAACAGCCGAGTGGCAAAAAAAGAATTGAAATATGGTATTAATCTACTGATAAGTAGTTTCTGGTGCAGATTCTTTTCCTCTCGCATATTTTGAGTCTTTCAAAAAAAATCTGTGTGAAAGACTGCATAAAATTAATGAAATGATAAGAATAGACAGAGATGACGGCAAACTTTTTTTTCTTTCAGGAAGCTTTTACGACTTCCTATGACTTCCGCACATGAATGCCCAGCGGAAGGAGTCAATGTCCTGAGTGGACTGTGGAGAAAACATGAATATTATAATAAAACGACTAAAGATTTGTGTCATGTGAGAAGAGAAAGAGTCCCATTTCCACAGACAACTATGAAGAGGAAAGTTTGTCAAATTCACTCTCTCCCTTACAAACCGAACCGGCCCATTAGCTGATTAGAAGAGAAAAGGGAGCAGACTGGCACTTGACAGATGGGGTTGTCCTGCACAACACCACTCAACAAAACCTTCATAATAATATGTACTTTTAGCACTTGCCACAGCATTGTATTGTGTGGCGGAAAGGAGGAATGTGCGACATACAAAACTATTTGTCCGAAAACTTTACACAATAAATACTCCACTTTTCCCATTTACATGCATTCCATAGAAGATGAGGGTGAAAGCGAGGGAAAGTTGGAAATGTATGCATGCACAAAGAGTGTTGAGCCTTTTCACTTGAAAGTTGCCTTTTTCTCAGTAACCCAGCTCACGTAGGAAAATACAAGGGGCACCTCTTCAACAACCTTTCTCTGCGTTTCTACGCATTTCACTTAATTTGAGTGTGCACACTGGGAAGCTCGTATAGATATATGCTTCATGTGCGTGGTCCCGTTTGAATGAGCAAGTATTGGAAAGGAATCCCGTGTCACTATCAATCATAATTAGTTGTCATTCAAAATGACAGTTTTCATGAAGCCTTTTGAACTCCATGCGTGTATACGCGAGGAAAGGAGGAAACTGAAAAGTGGTGTTTTATACGGGAAAAGAGGGGAAACACAGGAAATCCCTAAGTGTGAGGCGATCAAGGGGAGACAAGCTCATAATGGAATGAAGTTGAGGGAGAGGATGAACAGCTTATATGGAGTAATAATTCGGATTGAATTGAATTCCTTGCATTGTGTGTGCATTTTATGCAAATTTACAAGCCCTCCACGAAATTGTTTTTTCTACAAGTTTACGATGACACTTCCCTGTTGGATCAAGCTAGTCGACTAATTGAATAAAATCAGAGCTCCCGCTTTACAACGGCAGAAATAATAATATTAGCAGTGAAGAGTTATTTATTTTTTGATGTGAGGAGATATCATCAGAACCTGTTTACACCAAGGGTTTGCGACAGAATGAGTAAACTTGGAAGGAAGTCAGGCGCCAGATATAAAAAAGGAGGAGAAAATGAAACCAAAAAAATAATCTCTGTGTCCCCTTTTCTCTGCCGAAAGCCAGCTGAGCTCAGCATCTCGAGGAAAAATGTTTCTATGAGGATATTCCTCCACGAGGGAAATGACGAAGACCACTCTGATGATACGAGAAGAATGGGAGATTTCACTGTGAACAATCTTCATCGCTTGCTGACAAGTCCACAGGAGACGTCGTCTGAATTCTCAATTTCATTACATGAAAACGAGTTAGGCGACACACAAGCATGGATTTTGATGCTTGCTTTATGGTTTACATGCTTAGCCATTCAACCAAACAGCCGCTTACATGTGAGGAGAAAAATAAGCTTTGGCGGTGGTTGTGAGTTGGTATTGTAAAATGTCCGTATGTGTACGTGTGTATGTGTCTGTCTATTTTGAAAGTGGGGAAAGCTAGAGGGAAACGTTGACGCACAAGAGTCGCTTATACTTGAGCAAGTTGAGTGAGTTGGTTTCGGTAGTCCGCAAAAGGCTCACCACAAGAAAAACCACCACCCTCACCACATTTGTCAGCAGATTGGAATTTTCCCTAAAAACGGATAATGTGTAGATACATAGGGAGAACTGTGTATTAACGCGGTTTGTACGTGTGTACTAGCGGAAAACATGGTTTTTCATCCTTCCATGAATATATCGCTGTAGGGTGGCATCCTTCACTGAGCCACCCATCCATATTACGTACAAACTACTACTCTTATTTCTCTCGTCGTCCCACCAGAAATGAGAAGAGCACGTAGAAAAAGCACGCATCAATTGCATACACCAGCATATTATCCCATGTGATGAAATCAGAGAAAAACCGGATGTTGGACGGGGAAAAACGTCATACACCACATAAGGTGGCGCACACAATCCTGCTGACTTTGTATATGTGTGTGATGATATAGCTGTGTGTACACCCTCGAGACTTGGAATGCTCCCGTTTCACCCGCTTTCCCTTACATTTGTCTTCCTTAACCAGCAAATGTATGAGACAGCACATTACAAATGATTTACCCTGATGATTTCTTAATCCCTTTACCCATTTTCCACGCTTATTCTACTTCTTCCCTCCTTACTCACTTTTACTCTGAGAAGAAAGGAGGAGAGCGCTTGTGGCGTACAAAAATACCATAAAGTAAAAGAGAGAAGAAAAACATCTCACAAAGCTTTTCTCCTTTACTGCTTCATTGACTGAGTGGCTTGTTTGCTGGTGAGGGAAAGCCGTTTTCAAGGAGATTTTCTCTTAATCTTATGGCAAACATGGAGTTTTACCAATGAAAGGGAAATTTAGATTAGAAATATATGTGAGCAGTTAAGTGCATCATGGATGACTGCTAAGAGGGTTTATTTCACCCTTGTTTACCTTAACCACGTTTAGTTGTTGTTTCCTCGGGTAGAAAGTTCTTTCAAAACGAGGAAAAACACGCATTAACCACTAATGCGTTTATCAACACTTGGGTGCATTATGTAATGTAAAATTTGGCAGGAGACTACTTTGTTACATAAGGAGCAACAACTCACTTATGAAGAACGCACGAAATGCGGGTAATAGAAGAATCAAGTTAATTCCAAGGATATGTCAATTTCTGAAATTGAATCAAGTCCTTTCTCAGATGTCGCATCGTAAATAATATTCTTTACAATTTGTGGGAAAAACTTCAAGGAAAAACGCTGACTCAGCTTGTGCACTGCACATAGTAGATATCTCGACAAGAATCTGCTGAGCCATCGGAGATATGTGATATCTGTAAAAAAAAATGCATGCGTCGTTCCTAGAATAGACGTGAATGTTGCGGGAAAGAATGTTGTTACGGCAGGTTTCACAAACTTTTTTTGTACATTAGCAGAATATACTTGTATGCTGATGGGCTTGAAATAAACCCTAAAAGTGGAAAATATTGATACCTTATTGTTAGCATGTATGTGTAAAGGACACTGAAAACAGTGTAAACTTCATGGTAAGGTATATTTTTGGTTTGCTAATGTGCATACGCACGATTTGTAAAGATATGTGTATCCATTTCATTGCTGGGAAATGACTCAATTAAAAAGATGCACCAGTTTCACAGTATAAAAGAGTAAAAGTCAACTTACTGCGAAATTTGATTTGATTTACAACACTTGTCAGGATTCTGAGCTCGGAATTTGGTGGCTTCATCATGTCTTCATCCTGCAACGAAAAGGAACTTGTTAAGAACATACATTTCTATACATATTTGTGACGATTATTTTCATCTTCAATTAACATTTCACCCGAATTCTACCAATACTATGCTGTAGTAAAACTCCATACCCACAAAAAGCAACGCTTACAATATTACTCGAAAGATTTAATTGAGTAAACAACATTCATTTTAACTTTTACACAATGAAATTAAGGATTTCGGGGAAATGTGAATGATTAATTCAACCGAAAATAGCTAACTCGGGAAACACTTCACCGGTAGTTTTGGAACAGGCAACAGGCAACCTTTGTAGAAAAAACATTCTTCTCTACGTTATGAGCCATTATGAACAAATTCAAACTATTCCCACCATGTGCACCCCATTTATTGCAAAGTGGCTGCAGTTTACCACCTACTTGCTTCAAATTTTATAGTCACATGAAAACCCCATCTTTGCTGACTCACAATGAAAAAGACTTGAGTGAGAACAAAGGGAGATTTAACTGCCGTCACACATTTTCCAAACTGACCTGACATTTTGTGACTTTTATCAAATTCCCTCTAAAATAATAGCCGGCACAGCAGTATTAACATGATATAGTGACATGCACCTAATGAAAAAGCGAGATAACGAACCCCTCAATAAAAGGAAGTTGATGATGATAATTGATAACTTACAGAGACTCGGATCATGATCGAAATGGCAGCAACGCCATTTGGCTTCTGCTGCGCATCTGACAAATTCGCATACAGCTCCACATTGAATCCATAAAGTTGCAGCTGGAAAAACAATAAAATTTCATTTACATATAGGAACTTTCCACACTCGGTCAATGTACATAGCCCAATGCTCATATTAGAGATATCATTACTTATGCTATAAATATTTCCAAAATGAAATTGAAGAAAGGCAGCTCCCACGTAAAGGAAGTAAAGCTTGTGAAATAAGTATCCCAGTAATTTTCCTGCTCATATATTCCCTCATCGTTGACTTTCAACTAGTTTATTATATATTTACCTTCGACTATGCTCCATTACTTGAAAAAATATTAGCTATTCTCCACTTTGAGAAATGGAGAAATGTTCTAACTCGTAAATATCATTTTGAGAATGTTTAATGCATTCAAAGGAAAATATGAACTTTAGCTTGATCTAAATTATCATTTTTCCCCATATATCTGGTACAACCAGTTATAAAAATATTCCCCCAAATATAGGAACAGGCTTTTCCTGAGGAGTACGCTGACAGGGAAAATAAAAACATTTGCAAGATTCCCACCGCTTTAGTTCTCCACATCTTTGTAACCCTGCAATCTAGAGAGTCAGCGGGTGGCAGACATCTACATAGTGAGCGAGAGGCAGTTACCGTCTCGTAAAATGAATGCTGCACCATTTTGATATCGGCGGATCGACTCCATTATCGTGTTTTGTTTGTATACATTAATGCACAAATCATTGTGAGCAGACTAGACAAATACTGCGTAGGCTTGGTTGTTCACATTCTCAACAAATAGGTGTATAGGTAATATCTAAATACATATATGAGATAAATATATGGCTACGCAGGTTGTGAACACATACGTTGTGAGCGGTCCTTGGGAAAGTTTATCATTTTAATTTATGTCTGATGGCTTTATGGGGAAAACAGAGAGCTGGATAACTAATTTATTTCTTGCTTGTTCCACTTGTTCCATTTTATTGCTTTTTCCTATCGACACGTATACAGAGATATATTTTCACAGGAAAAGTCTTCCCATGGAGGCACGTTACAGGTTGGCTTCCCTCTTGATACATTTTCTTACCTCTGCAGGGAAGGAGATTCCTTGAATAAGATGCTCTGAGCCTACCACATCTTCAGGTCCGTAGTGAATGTACAGCTCTTCAAATTGGTACCTGTACATCAGCGGCCCCCCGGAAATGTTTACTCGAGGACTTCCCTTGTCCGCCGTGAAGACAACGGTTTGGCCTGTATTTCTCAGCACACCAGTGATCTATAAATTTACAAGAGAGAAACCATTTCCGTCACAATATACCTCTTCAAACAAGCAGAGTAACTCCACACATGCATGAATCACATGCGGAAGTGGGCAAACTCTGTAAAATACAGGACTATTTTCTCTTTATGGTTTACCCCAATATTATACCTAATGGTAAGTTTATTCTTGAATTTATGAAGCCAATATGTGAATTTCTTGTTATTATAATTGTATAAAACTTCTCCAAACCACGTTTTTCAATTTTCGAGCTTTATTCATCCTTTCCACTTGTAGTCATGCGAGGAGTAAATTTTCTCTACAGTGGAATCGTCGACTTCTCTTCTGCCTCGAGTCAACCCTTACCATAAGTCTTGCTACTTTCGCGTCAATGAACTATTCAGGAGATGTCAAGAAATGCTTGAAATTGCAAAACAACTGACAAGGACACTTGTTTTAGCCAAGTCCCTTACAAGTATAACGTTACTAGCTTGGAAAACCATGTATACTTTCTGTCCTCACGTTTCTATTAAGTTGGTGAGATTGGAGTGTGGACACTTAAAGAATGTATCTTCAATACCGACAAAGGAGCCAAAGTCCACTATATTCGCTATTAAGTGAGAAGAAAACCCATAGGGGAAAATGATGGCACACTCGTTCCCTTATTTGTTGGGGAAAAATGAAGCCAACAAGAGGAGAAAAGGTAAAAGACCCTTTTTCGGACAAGAAATACGGTTTACTCGAGTTAAATGCTTCCTTCCTCTTCAAGTAAATCGAGTTAAACTGTCGTATTGGTTGTAGTTTTATCTGTATTATTCTTTCTCTCCAGTTTTTTACTTTTGTAGGAAAAAATCGTTTTTCTCCTCTCTATTCTTTTTCGTTTCCTGTAGAATTTCTACCCACAACACGCTCTCCTCGTTCCTTTATATTCCAAGTATAAACATATTTCCTTTCCTTCCAACCCAACTGTTTTTTTTTCCGGCGATGGCCAATCTGAAGAGGTAAGAGGAAGGACGATGTTGAGAAGAATGAAAAAAGGAAAAACTCATTGAGTCAAAGTTAAAGCTTTTTTCCTTTCCTCCTCCACTCATAATAATACTATCTGAGAGGATTGCGAAGCCGTATATCTAGTCCACTTTCTTCATCTATTTCCACACACAACTCCTGTCGGTATATACACTTTTTTGTAGTTGGCTCTGCTTCAACTTATTGTGAATTACTCACCACCACCACAGCCATCACTTGAAACCGGCAATTGTTAGAAATTACTTTGAATGCTTCTCCACCATTACTTTTGCCTTCTCAAGGAGAGCCAATGTGATCGTGGTGAATCTCAAATTAGACATTTCCCGGTTAGGAGGGAGACACGAAGGAAAAAAAATGTTCTTTATGAAATTCGAAGAAATAACTTGGAATTTTAAGCTCTCATCATGTTTCACTTCTAGCCCCCATTCAAAAAAAATCCTGTCCTTCGTTTCAAGTCGTTTACGCATGATGAAAGAGTATATATACAAAAACTAATTGTCGGTGATGGAGATGGTGTGTGGTGGTTTGATTTTGATTCAAACACCAGTCACCCCAATCGTAATCGTCCCACTTGTCTTCTCTGATGTCCAAATATTCTGTAAAAATCTCATGCATTAAGCATACTCTTACACGATTTCTCTGGAAAATCAGATGATTTGTAAAAGCAAGTGAGTAAGTGGAGGAGACGAGGATGATGATGATGATATCACGGTAAGTGGATCGTTAAGGAACCTAGTTGGACAGAGATTACTGGGAAATTTTCCGAATGCCTGCGTTTACTTATTGGGGCAAGAACTGTGTGACAGAGGAGCCCATCTTTTCATAGAGAAACTCTCATGTTGAGTCAAGCAGAAATATTCCTTTAATCCATTGACTGTAGCAGGAGCAGTTGAGTGCACTATTTCAAATTGGATTTATCTTTCCACTTACTCGACCCCCTCTTTCTCTCCCAATCTTTCCTTGTTTCAGTACGTCTTGTAGTTGCGTAAGGGGGTACGCACATATCGCATAAATCCACGCAGTGCCGATATCAATGGCAAATGATATGAAGCAAGTTTCTCTCTCGGAGTTGGTAGTCTTGAGAATTTTTTTATCGCAGGGATGAGGGTCCCGCCGTATCACTGCGTATCAAAATCCACAAGAGTGTGATGATCGGGATGATGACGCTCTTTGATGTTGAAGTCCAGTGAGAGCGAAAAGAGGGGATAGTTTCATATTCGCAGCTTATTATGGATTGATCATCTTCGTCACGAGGGCTTGACTGGGGTAATAAGATTATCGACTTAAGCAAACTTCTGCTCCTTGTTTCGTATGAAGGTATTTTAGCCTGGTTGAATATCGACGCTTATAATATTTCCCATTATTCTCCTGACCTGTAATCTTATTTCTTCTAAAGCTTTTCCATTTTCCTACTTTAAAAAACTATTTATTTACACATTTAAGGAAATTCCAAAATGTTTATCATTCCTTGCACGTATTTTCTGAGTGAAAAGATGGCAACAAGGGATTCCTAGGAGATGAGCCCACACTTCCCTTACAGATATTCAATTTTGCTCGAAGTGAGAAGTAAAGCCACCCCTCATATTCCATTCATAGGCTGTAATCCAATAGAATCCTATATTACCCTCTATTTCCCTACACAAAGTAGCATCTTGACACACAATAACGATAGAAGGTGATAATGACTAGGGAAAAGCAACAGCTTTCCTCACAACGACAAACAATGGGTGCAAAGAAAGGATGACAGTGAAGTCTTGTGCCGTACAACAGCTGCCTTTTTCCTACCCTGCTAAAGAGCAGCTAGAGCAAGTTAGTTGTTCCCAAGGGATATTTCCTTTTTTACTACGTACTTGTTTTTGTTTCTTCTATTAGCGCGACCACCACCACTGTTTTTTCTCTTTTTTTCCCTCCCCACCAATATTACCGGTCAAGACATGAAAAATGCTTGTTTTTCGGTGATCGTCATCGTTTGCGGACGTGGCATGCATGCTGTCAAATGCGATGAGTACATAAAACTGGTCCAACTTGGGAAGATATTTTTTTTTAGCTACAGGGACATATACGTTTTACTAACCAGTTTTTATTATTTGCGTGTTAGCGTCTGTGTGTGTATACGAGAAGACGACATTGGTTCTGGTCGTTGAGTGAAAAGGAGTTTTGTGTTCAGCGAACCCTAACTGCGAGACCACATGGGAGTACAAGGAAAGGGAATAGGTTAACTTGGTTTGAGCAAAGTGCACCTGGAGATGGGGAAAAAGGGTAAGTGAAAGGTGAGCACGAAGTTTCCTCCTTTCTCTCTATATTTGTGCACTAGAGCTTTAGGAAATTTTCGGGGGAATGTGTACACAAGGTTGCAATGGAAATTGTCAGTTGGTTGAAAGCAGCTGCAGTCAAGCATGCATGCCGTTGAGAGCGGCAGTGTACAAATAAAGAGTAATTGTAAATCCACAAAGTCTCCTGCCGCCTCTTTCCCTGATGGTTTTTTACCGGGAATTGTTGTACACACATCATCACACCACCACCGACACAACCACAGTAACCGCAAAAACGCTAGGGAGTAGGGAGAGGAGGAGGAGAATCCTACTCAATTTTTCATATCGCGTGTCAACACCTCTTCAAATAATGTTAATACATGCTTGACAGCAAGCCTTTGGCGGCTACAATGCAAGTCGGAAATGACACGGGATGGGAGTTGGAACGAGAGAGTAATACGGATTTAGTTCACACATTGCTCTGCTTTCTTTTTTTCTGCGCTTAGACAGTCGAGGCGAGACAGGATTTGCTAATAGAAATTGTAAATAAAGTGGGCATTCCTATCCCTTTGGAAATTATACAAGGTTTAGTTGAAATGTCTGAGTTGAGTTTATGAGAGGGTGGGAGTAAGTGTGTCAAGGAAGGAAAGTTTAAGAGAAACTGTGCAGTATTTTCCCCACTTGAGAAACACTCAAACCAAGTGTTTCCTTTCTTGGAAGAGAGGTGACGTTTAGCTTTGCTTAAAATTTGAGAGTTAATTAGACGGCAAAGGGAAACATCGAGAAGGGTTGAGTTAATTAAGTATGAGATAATTAGTTGTTATTTAACATACATTTATAAAGTTTACCTTATTTTTTTTACCTCGCTTGTTAATTTTTACCTTGAGTTTTAGTCTTACTGAATTAAACTATTTCACTCGGAAAAAAATGTTTTTTATCAGAGCCAAATGTAGATATAAACTGGAATGTATATGCATTTTGTTTGGATGTGAATTTGGGGCAAAGGCATTTTCCTAAAATAATTGTTCACGGTCGACCCCATTTCCCACATAAAGAAGTTGATTCCGTATTGATAGAAAAAAAGCGAAATGGGAAAGGAAAAGATTAGCCAAGCTTTTAGGAAAACCACAAGAATGCATTCAAATTGACTTGAAAGTTTGGAAGGATTTCTCAGAATGAGTGGTGGCTCCATTTATACCAGAGTGTGAAGCCTTTACCCTTGGAAGATTCCACTGAAATTACTATAAATAGAGTGAAAATGCGCTTTAACATTCTCTCCCCCCCATCGTCCAGCTAGTATATAGTCCCTCTCGCATATTTTCTCTGAGTCAATTGTAAATGGATTTTAAAATTCAATGAGACAAGGGCTACAACCGCTCTCCCACAGAGTACACAATATGGGTTACGTATTCACTTGAGTGAATTGTTTTCTCCATTTCCCCCCGCAATCCCCATTATTTTCCTTGAGCGTTTTTTATCTCAAGCACTCCCTTACAACTTGAATGGCTTCTTGATGCACATTTTTCAAAAGTGGAAAATAGAGCACATATCCTTTTCAAGATAGGATTTGAACCTGAATAGCAGGTACACTGTATTCAGCTCACAAAGCAAATATTCATTGAGGTGAATACTCACGAGATGAAGAAAAAAACTCTCATTAAAACATCACAGGTTTTTCGACTCTCATCGTTTAAACATCCAATCTCTTATCTGTAAGATTCGTTAAAATTTGATGATTTCTAATTTTCTCGTAAAAGGGAATTTAAAAACCACAAAATGATGACTCGAAAGAAAATGATTATGACTACGACTCTCTTCAGATCCACAGAGGGTAGCATTATGTATGCATTTATTGTCATTGTGTGATGAGCAGCAAGCTTCATTTTCAAATCTCAATTCCATGACTAACACGATATTACTTTTTTGTGGAAGACATACACATGAAAAGTTGAAGGGGGAGAGAAGCCCAGTGAAAATCCTTGAGTGAGCGAGTGATTAAAAAGTGTATTTTGTGAAATCACTCGCTCCATAACAATAAAAGAAAATGCGAAAAGCAAGAAAATGGGTATCAAGGTAATAAGGAGTGTGTGAGAATGCAAGTATTATGCATGTCTTTGCTCAGCACAAGGCTCATCATTTCCCCTTTATCTCATTAAGAGAACATTGATGACTGGAGAGAGATGTTATGATACCCCCTTTGGTGTAAAAAGCACTATATCATTAATGGAAGATTTTGTCTCCACCATTCTTCCCCTATTTCCAGCATCTTCCCTCTGATCGTCATCCTCATCGTTGTCATCATCATCATCATCTCTTCATGTTATTACTCCTCCAGGCTTGAATCTGGAATGAAGTTGAATCGATGAGAAACTCTTGAGAATAGAGTTATTCGCTCCTCTACAGTCCATCTCATCTATTCTTATGATGACAGCTACTATCTTTACACTCATCAATTCAATCGTTTGCATGTCTCCTTTCCAACAGAAAATCTTTTCTGTTCACCTCTACATGTATGTTATGTTCCTTCTTGAGAAAAAAAGTTTTGATGAGGCTTTCTCCAGAAAAAATTACACTTACACCAGCACAATTAAAGACGAAATGAGAAAATCATTTACTTTCATGTAATCGTGATATCTTCTACTAATAATACACGCTTCCATTGAGGGAAACCCATTTTATGAGAATGGTTGTCGGAGACAACGTATAAAAGTCAATAAAACTAGGATACTATGGTTTTTTTCAATGGCAATTTTCTCCCTAAATGCGAAGATACAGCCTAGATTTAAAGTATAAGAGTTGGAATTTGAGAAGCGTAGGTCCGAGTATAAATTGTAAGCAAACAGTTGGTATGAGTGGTCGTCGCTCAGCTTAACACTTTCTGGCTTGGAGGGCGTGACAGCTATCAGATTCAAAGAAGAAGAACATATGTAACAGGACCAAGTACACAAAAGGGTGTACACTATATGGTTAGCATAGAATATACAAAGAATGTTGTATATAAGGATGGAATGAAGAGGAAGACGAAACAAGCGTAAATTTATGATAGCCCTTTCTCGACGGACATCAAAGTTCACTACTTCCGTGTCCGGCAGTGGAAAAAAGCTGGCAGCCAGCTGACTACAGAGTGGAATGCAGTGACAGGCCCAACTCGCAAAGACGACAGGGAGTTCTATGAGGAGAGAGAAAGTTTGGTGGGGAATTTCTCTATCCAGAAATATAATGTACACAACAAGGATAATACAAGGATTTTGAGAAGGGTCTCTCTTTTTTCGAATTGGTGTAACTCAAATGGGAAATGGAATGTATATGTATTGTAGTTTAGGATGTAACGGCACACGCCACACTATATACATATTACATACGTGTATCCCATTGTAGATTTTATAATGCGGAATAATACGGGTCTCTGCTCGAGTAGGGAGTATAAAACAAGTGGAGCATGAAGTTCTAGCTTGATGGCACGGCTCGATGAAAATGCTTTTAGCTCAAGTCATGATGTGAAGAAAAACTGCCGGAATCTCAGTAAATTATCTCTTTGGAATCCCAACCATGGACGTATATATTGTCGTTCCAACTGTGATCTTCGTCAGTACTTTTGGAATCAGCACCAGCCCTGTTCTACGGAAGACGATGGGAAAATGTGAAAATACGACAATGGCTTGTTTTTGTATTTATATGTTTTAGGGAGCATATACTTTTGTTATTATTGCCTATACTGGCGTGTTATATATGAATACCATGCACAGTAAAGAAGTAGGGGTTGAGGAGGTTTAAAACAGAAATATTTTCTTTCTTGGTATAACACAGCTCCCAGCTTGAATGTCTTTCTCGAGTGACGCCAGCTTTCTCAATGTTCCCGTTTACTCAGCGTCTTTATTGCGTAAAGCTCATGAAAATGCATTTTACTCCGACTCAAATGTACATCCTTCATGGACTTTATTTCAATGTTTGGCATTTAATTTACAAATTTTGATTTCCTCCTCTCTCTCTCTCTCGTCCTATCATCCACTTTGCTGGAATGCTAGGCCCGAAGTTGTTTTTGTCTGAATGGGGGTATAAATATGGAGATTATTTACACCACTAGACTAAAACTCGGGAGAAAAGTTGCAATTTAAATTTTCTTGTTTTTCCTCATCCAGAAAAACACAGCAATAACATCCCTTGCTTCTGCTTCAGCTTGTTGGGGAATTCATAATTGCCAGAAAAATATTTATCTAAAAGAAAACTCTACAAAACCATCGGTTACCCTTTGAGTAAAGAATATCACACATTTTCATGGCTTGGGACTCCTAAGTCCAAAATAAGTATTCACTTCTTTTCAAAGGAAAGTGACACAGGGGTCGTGTTCAAATTTAAATTCAAACAAAGTCCCTAAAATATTCCACTGTCCACAGCTAGTTGTCGGCATTCCAGTAGTTATTTTTTTACAAAAAAAGTTCATCTTCACGAGTCAATGAATGAAAGAGAAGAAGGGGTGGACTGAGAAGGAGAAAAAGTTTTAAAATGAATTCCTCTTCGCGTTTTTCTCTCTCTCCTGTCTTGATATAAAAGCTGACGAAATGGGTTTTCCATAATTGAGAATTCAGGAGTGGGAGAAAGCAAGTGAATCAAGATAGATAACTTTTGAATGGATCTCTAATGAGCTATATCTGTCTCAAGTTGGTGATTCTCTCGCTACTTCCCACCTTGCTTTCGTCCCATGCTCCTCTTCAAGTTTTCACACACACGTATCCCTACCTATTTTTTACAATCTTCCCCATCTAGCTATTTCATTTTCTCTTTCCCTCTCTCTCACTGATTCCGTCAGGGTTCTTATGTGGAAAGGTAATGCATCAATTTTGAGTAAGAGAATGTGCATAAGGGACCCAGAATAGGGAATGTGAAAAGACTTTTCCTCTCGTCGTAATGCTGATATTTGTTACCCAATTTCCCACTTGCCACTATAAATTCGGGGGAAATGTCAGGTTCGCCGAGTATATGTTTGTGGATTGCAGTTGATAAAGATACATTTGGATTTTTGGAATCTTGTCACCTTTTTTAATCCACACAGTGTGCATCTGTCGCTTGACTCAGACAGCTAGTCAGTCATTTCAAAGAGCTAAATAAAGAAAGCGTGTATGGGAAGCTTTACAGAAAGGGAAAAGACGAGAAGGAGATGAAAAAGGTGGAGAATAGTGAAAGAAAGAAACTTTCCACTTTTCCCTTTGATAATGATTTTTAAAGAAGCGGACTCTTTTTCCTTTTCAAAAGAGGAAATATTCCTTTTTCTCTTCTTAAGCCATGTATGAATTACAATTACTGTGGCAAACTTACTCTTCCAAAATTCATGCTTATCACGATTAGGAATTTAGTTTGCTGTGAATCTAACTTTCCGAATTACCAGACCACAAATTCTGGGCAACTTTTTCTACCATTCATTTAGGCAGAGCAAAGGTATCATATACACGTACTAAGATGTCGGATTGTTGGTATAGAGCTGTCGAGTAACTGGAAGATGCATCTAACATGTTAGGGTAGACGGGTAGAGTTGGAGAATAATATACTGCACTGGCCGTACGGCAACTATAGATACGCTGCTAAATTTATTCGGATTTAAGAATATATACATAATAGCAACAATTCCCCCACCCCTGCCCCCTGGGTGGACTGATTTTGTCCAAAATATATCTCATGATAGTCCTTAACAAAATATGCCAATATTCTAAATTTTTTGAAAATCAGTCAACGTATATATATGACCAGGAGGAAGTGACATATTTTAAAACTTTATTATCCACTTGACCCCTCGGGGTTTAACTGATGAAGCTAAAAATGCACCAAATGATTACCCTTGAGCAAAGGAATCATCATGCTAAATTTAAAGCTAAATAACAATCCTTCCCCTATTCCCTGGGGGTAGGACAATTTGGACCAAATGTAAGTACATACGTACCAAATTTGGTAAAAATCGGCTCACGCATATCGTGTATACTTCGGCTCACGCATACTTCCATCCAGACCATGTAGGATCTATGACCACGTGCTTTGACCTATGTATGTGTGTAGGAAGTAGGTATTTTTTCTCAAATTATTAAACCTAAGGCTGAAACGCTGAAAGGCATACATACACATCCACATCCACGTACTACAGAAAAATCTTCCGTTCTTACAATCTGCGCGGCATACCTGATAAAATTAAAATTTGTCGATTTCGTCTCTTGGTGTCAATGCTACCTCTTCAACTTCGACGAATATAGTTCAACCTTCGTTTGGGAAAAGCGTGGTTAGTGTTCAAGGTTTTGCTGAAAAATCTAATTTTAAGTTGTATGTGACGAGTAAACTTTTACAGTTTTAAGGATTAAATCCATCCAAACCAAATTGTTCAAACCCCTACGTCGTCAGTGGTGTAAGCTCGATTTGTATTTAGTACTTATTACTTATTTTGTTATTGGCACAGTTGTAAACTTATATGAACTATATTTACCTACGTAGACTAAATCAACTAGTGACTAGTTGTCCCTAAAAATCATATCTTCACTATAAACATACCTTATCTATCATGTTTGCAGGTTTAAGTTATGCCATTAGTAATTAATTTATAACTTTTCATTCGGAAAATTACAGGTGGCTTAGGAGGGTCTGCTATTGCATTTGGTTCAAGACAACCCAGTTTCGGCAACTGTTTTTGCTCCTCAGTACTCATACAGTGGTAAGAAAAGGGTGGCTAGTGTTTAATATTTAGCTGAAAAATCTAAGTTGTTTGTTGTTGGTAGTGTGATGGGTAGTATGAAGGGGTAGCATGAGAGGTAGTGTGTGGGGTAGCATTGGATCCCGATACCTTAATCCAACCAAGAAAAGAAAGTGAGAAATGTTTATGCATAAAGAACGTGCTTAAGACACGACATAAAATCAAGATTTTCCATTTGAAAAAAAATAAGTATCTTGTTTCATGTTTTTTTTTCACTTTCTTTTGAGCTGTACTCTGAATATGAATCAGTTCGTGTGTTGTACACATCCTTTTCTTCATTTTTAAAAAAAGGAGTAGTTGAGCACATTTTTTCTCTCTTCTATTCAGTTTCGCTATTCTTGTCAAGGAAAGAGTTGTCGTGCTGTATCTTGGTAATACCAATGAAAATCAAAAGAGACAGACCTACACTTAAAGTAGGACTGGATGACTTTCTCATCTTACGCATTATTATAATACGGAAAAAAATTGTTATCGTACAACTCCCCATCTCGTGTTGAGCTTGTTGGGTGGAATGAACAGAGTTGGAGTTGTACCAGAGTATTAATCATTATTCAACATCACACTGACTCAGAGTTTTTATGAGTTCCACAATGAACCATTACTGTTTGATTGTATGTGACATGCTGTATACACTAGCAGGGAAAGCTACTCGCGTTTTTTTTTAAAAATAAGCCTGGGGAGAGGAGAATTGTGCTATTTCATCATCTATCATCAGATTCACATCATCATCATTCCTCTTCTCGAATGGGGATGAATAGATGAGAATTTCATAACTCGAGTAGAGGGAGAGATGAGCTATGTGTGTACCTAGGGATAATAATATCTTCATCTCATTTCACTCCACAGATATTCCAAGTAGGTTTGGCTCCCAGAGCGGAATAATTTTACACAGGGATATCATCTTCATGTAACCACGCTGATATTTAGAAAAGGAGTTGACTTCATTTGGTGCTTCATAGTTGTAGATACCTGTTTCCGAATATAGAAGTGAGAAACAGGCTAAAAGGATGAAAATACCATGGGAAAGAGGATGAGAAAGTTGATTCTGACCTATCTGATTTTTTACTTTAAATGCAATTCTGTCTCCACTCACCTCACTCAAGCCTTCTCGTTATGAAACGAGAAAAAGAAAAATGGGAAACGATATACCATTCTCATCGGCATTATCACCATTGGCTTTATATAAAGATGTAGCATTACTGCACCAGAAAAGTAGAACCACACATTTTTGAGTGGAGGGGACATAAAAATGTGAACGCAATGTTTTCCACTGCTGAGCAAATAAAAGGGAGAGAAAATCTAGTCAAGGAGCGATTTTTGTCAATGTCGAACTCTAAAAAAACTTCGTGTGTGCGTGTGCAGAGGAAAAGGTGAAGAAAAAAGTCATATCGCATCACCTTTTTTTCCACTACCACCATACCACACATTACATTACTTGGAGAGAGGAGCAAACAGACAAAGAGAGTTTGCTACCCTGCATCAAGCGAACTTTGATATAGAAGTTTGTAATGTGGTTGGCAAACCAAACTGGTCCAAATAACTGCGTTTTCACTCCATCCAGGTTTTCCTTTCCCATGTCGAATGTCTCCTTTGAGGTAGTGACTGGAAATATATGTTTCACATAAGGGGAAAAGTCTTCGATAATGCATTTTTTGTGGACATTCTTGGGAGAACAGTTTCTCAGCAGAGTGCATCCATTGATTGCATTTTGGAAGATGGCATCGCCATTCCCATCGGTTTGCACTTTGAGGAGTAGAGACGCGTGTAATTCCAACCAAGATACGAATCTCAGCATCAATAATGTTTGATTCCAACACACCATCACAATGAGATTAGTTTACAGTCTAATATCTGCCTTCTGGAATAGTCATTCCTGAAGTGAAACACCAAAAACATCCGTCACAAATCCGAAATAAATTCTTTTCAGATGGGAAACTCAAATAGAAGGCCTGCACGGCCACCTCCGCCACCGCCGCCACCGCCGCCACCGCCGCCACCACAGGAATCTGCAGGGTCAAACGAGGTTCGCGAGTTAACTAGGAGACTTAATAATTTTGCACGTCGGATTTCCTGGGATAGGCAATTCATCTCTGTTAATGAAGCTAGGGATTTCGAAGAGGTGCTACAGAATGCTTTGATGAATGTCCATCGACGTATTCCAAGGCGTGTTCCCGTTTTCCGACCTGATACCCCCCCAATGCCCACTTTCACTGGGCCAACGTTAGAATTCAATCCGGAACGTAAGTTTGTTTATAATAGCGCATGTTTTTAATAATTACATTACTTGAATTACATATTCTTTCCTTTACTGTATAACGAGGTTATGAGGTTTAATATTATGCAAAGACTTACCGGGGTTTTATCAATGTGAATAGGGCGAAGTTGTGAGTCATACAGAAGTCTGCTAGGTTCTATATTGATTGGACTTTGTCGCCGACCTTTACTGCATAGATTCCACTGAGGGTTAATCAAACCCCAGAACGCTGGCCCTAGAAAAATAACATGTATTTCAAAAATTGCGTATAAGTGATTTTTATTTACTGTTTGAGAAAAACCGAAGAAAGTCATTGTATTCGCCACTTTAGTATCATTCATTTCCCTTCAGTTCACAGAGACTGGATAAACGATTTGATTTTAACTGGCAGCTTTTGGCAGAAACATTACTGGCTCCAGATATATCTTTCATGTGCTAGGGTTGGGTTAGGTTTGGTAACTCATCATGTTAAGAAGTTTTCTAAACATATAATGTTGTTTATTTATTTAGATGCCGACGCAATTACTCGCCGTATCTTGGAGCAAAGACGATAGCGTATCCCACCCACAAGTTGTTTTTGATTCTTTGCCTCATTTTTGTCGTAGTTTAGTGTTTCGGATGTGTTTAATATCCTATGAATTCTCGGTTAAATAATTATTTGTCAGTTTTTCTTTTTTTCGTCTTAACGAAAAATAATATGGTTTCTTCTCATACTGTTGAAAATGGTAAGAGTTGACTGATCGAAAGCTCCAGTTACAAAAAATAAAGCAACCTAAAAAAGCCGAAAATGACAGATTTATCCTAGGTCTTGTTTTCATATAAAAAATCGAAAACCTGTAAACGAAGGTGTATTACCGTGAGAAGAAAAATAAAACCAAGTTGGTCTTTGTACCAGGGTGTTTGCATTAACATAACAGTCGCATCCCAGAAAAGAAGCTAATCATGATAGATGTCAGTCTGATTATTCCTTCGGGGAGTTGAGAGGCAATTAATTGTTTCCACTCATCAATGTTGATTTATGAGAAGGGTAAAATGAGGAAGGCAGGCATCCGTCCGTTCTCTAAACGGACTCTCGAGGGACTCCTCAAAAACTTGCTCACTTTCCCTTTTCCGCACTTTTACTACTTTTTACTTCCCTTCCACCATCCTCTCACTACACCCTATTCTGGGCAAGCCTCAGTGGGAAACAGGAAAAATACTAACAAGGGAATGCGTTTTGGGAAAGTCTGAACTAGGCCGAACGAAATATCGTTTCTAGTGTATTTTATGGCATACATTAGGAATCTGATATCCGTTTTCTGTAAAACGCAAGCTTGGCGGAGTTTGGTGGACATGATATTTCGTTTGGCCTAATTCAGACTTCACCAAAACGTAATCCCTTGTAAGTAAGATATCACCACGTAGCATTGCAAGGTCCATGAAAAATACCCCCACCTTTATATTATGATATTTCCCTTTTGCTCATTTTCTCTTCTGTATTTTCTGAGTTGAACTTTACTTTAATGGCGTTATGGCTTTCGTGGCTGTATTGATAATGCTGAGCGGGAGATAGTATGGTGGTAAATGGTGATGACTCATCATGACGGTGATGATGATGATCACGTAATATTAAAGATTTCAGTGGTTTGTGCAATAAAGCAAAGAGAAGAAGTGATTCTTGATCCTTACACTCCATTTCCATTTAGCCTCATCATCATCGTCGTTGTCATCATCATCATCCCTCCTCTGCTTCAGTTAAGGTTACTTGACCCTTTTCTCCTGTTTTATTATTATACTTTGCTTAATAGAGTCGCTCCATTGCCACCACTTATGCAATAGCTCTATTAGAAGGGGTTGTTTACTCCTATTCAGACATTTTTACTTTTTGTGGGCATTCCTCAACGTAAACATACATACCTAGGTAGTTCCTATATTATGCACTGCATTCCATTTCAATTTAAGTTTATTGCCCTAGACGATCCAATGTTTGCTCGTTGCATATATGTACACACACATTGACAGGAGTCGTATGTACCTGGAGAACCATACCAAGCGACACGTGAGTATAGCCAATCCATAACTGTGTTGAAGGACGTCTCTTGTATGACCGGTTGGGGTTAAATTAAAAGGACAAGGGAAAAATAATCAAAGACTGTTAATCCTAACAACCTAAAATGCGTACCTATGGACACATTCCTTTACTTCGAAGTGCAATATTGTATGTATGAATGAAGCATATTTACGCATGTAAGTTTAGCCGTGTAGAGAAAAAAGCGGTTTCACGTGGTATGGTAAGGAAGATTTCAGAAGTTAGGGATACCTACCTATATACCAGTCTGTATGTACATTGAAAAATACACAAAATCAAGTCAGTGTGTGTAAACCTTGTTAATTCTTCACGGTGCAGGGCTACTTGACGCAAACAATGTAGTGCAAGGACGGAGAGAAAGAAACTACTTGTGTTACTCAAAGAGGCAAACTTATGTAGCCATTAATTTACTCGGCAGACACTCACGCACATTAGACTTTCCTTTTTGACGCTGACTTTTTTTTCGTTCGTCTACACAAACCAGTGGATAAAGGATCCTCTTCAGAGCATTTATTTATATCCTTGTGATCGGAATGGCATGTATTGTTTCCTAGCAGGAAGATGAAGGAATGCAATTCGGTGCGTTTAGCTTTTGCTTTGAAGACTGCTAGTGTGATCTTGAGAAAAAACACAAGCCCTTTTTTGAACATTGGTTCAAATCTAGACATTGACATGTACCATGTTTTCTTCTTTCCTTTCTCTCTCTTCCTTCCACTCAGATTTTCCAACAATAATAAATACACCGAGTGATCCCTCTCTCGTCGTAAATGGAGACTGTGAAAAAAGAGCAACATACCCTTTGTTGCTCATCTTCATCTCCTCCCTGTAATCTATACTTGACTCCCGTCAAGATAACTCCATTTCCCATACATCCCTCTATAATAGCCAATGATTCAATTGAACGTGAAGGGAGGGAAAAGGTCTCAATAGAAAGGCTACATAAAATGCATGGATGCACTCAGAGAGATGCATGCAAGAAAAGATTTCAACTGGAAAAAAAGAGTTGTCTGTATTATAGCATCCACCGCTCTGTGATCTCTGATCCTCTCAATCGTCGTCAGCATAGTCAACTTAACTGTAAAAAACAGCTTACGCACAGAGAAAAAAACCTCTCACAAGCATACCTTTGTATTGTGGACGAAAAAAAAGGTTGAAGCTTTTGAACAAGAGTCAAGTTCATGTTTTCACTCCAAGGCACAGATTTCCTTTATGTACATAATATCGAAAGAAAAGAAAAACCTTGATACTTTTCATTCTTTTTTCCCTCCTACAAGACCTTAAAGACTTTCTGCAAATAGACACATACTATCGCACTCTGTACATTTCCCTTTTTATTCTCCTCTTTGTATAGGATTTATACCGATCAATGGGATTGTTTTGGCATTAAAAAAGCGAGTGGAGACTTTGAGGAGAAAAGTGTGCTCACTTGTTCTCCTCCAATGTCATCGAGTGTTGTCTCCTTTTGTTGTTATTGCCGTCTCCTCTCTTCTATTTCTTCTTCCCTGTTTTTTCTTATTTTTATCTACCCTTCAGGGTAAACACTCAACGGGACGTATATGTTTCCCGGTGTTGTAGCTCTGTTTGCTTTGTTTGTATTTCATGGTCAAGTTGAAGGAAAGAATGAGAGACAATTAGATGGAATGTGGATGGGCTCTTTGGTAAAAAAAAATGTCTCTAGTGACTCCGCTCTCTTTCGCTCGATATAGCAATGAACTTTTCAAAATGAAGTTATACGTATTGCTCAAGGCTGCTTGGAAAACGGGTTTTCTTTAGGTATATGTATATTTTTGTAATGGGATTGAAGCTAACTTTGTGGAAAACTAGCTCACTTACTGGTGTATTATTGCTAATTCAAGCGTGTGCCTAAAGTGCGACTCGTAAAGGATGCGTGCAAGATTACTGCATAAGTATATCGCTAGTACAGCTAAAATTGGGTATATAAAGTGTGTAATCGGCATCTCGAGGAAATTTCGTTTTCCTGGTTAAACTTTGGATTTAAGAGGTGTTCTCGATTCTCGTTATTCCTGACTTTATTACAGTATTTGAAACTTCGATGCACATCATAGAAAGCAGTGGATAGGAGCAGTGATATGTAAATCCTCTCTCGTGATCATCATCTTCTCTAATGAATTCTTGTTGAGAATTTGCTGCCTCTCTTGAAGGAAAGTGGTTGCCTTCAGACATAAAAATAGGTGAAAGCTTGAGTGGCTTTCGTTCCCTCAAAATCATATACTCATCTTATATCCTTGTGATGATTTTATCAAAAGAGGAGAAAAAGGCAATAATGTCATGGACGTATTTTCTGGATATGCACCAGAAATGCACTAGTGACGAATGGCACATCTCGGGCAACCTTTACAATTCACAAGGACAAAGATTGCGGTTACGAGCAAATTGCCTTTTCTGAATGGGAACGGGTGCCAAGGTTAGAGAGAAGCTTCTTTTCTCTTCAGGGGATATGTGATAATGGGAAGAAAGCAAAGTATATATTTTTGAGGGGAGGATCACTCCCACCTTTTCAGATCTGTCTGGCTGAGCTGGAGGGAGAGAGAAGAGACTAATAAATTTCTTATCTGTCTCCTTCCCTTTACCTGCTTTTTCTTGGCACTTCCTCTAATTTTAGACTCAAGGAGAGAAGGAAAGTTGGACGCTAACTAGATTTTAAGGAGGACTAGAGCTTACTCCGGGGTAATCTGATATTTCCACGGAAATATTCTTAGTTTGTCGACGGGGGTGGTTCATGCTGTACTATGTGTGTTGTAACTTATGCCTTTGTGCCAAAACGCTATTTCTCTGTCTCTTTTATATTTCTTAGCTAACATGACATGAATATGATTCATATCTCGTGGTAGTATTATGAAAGCCATCATCCACTCCAAGAATCCTTCAAGTATGATAATTGTCTGTGTCAGAATGAATCAGAGACAGAGGGAAAAAGCATGAAAGCATTTCGAATTCCTATTATTCCTCCAGTCACAATCTTCTTGGAATGAGTGAGCGGATAAAGAACCTACGAATGAATGACGAGTTGCGTTATTATGTCCTCATATAACCACCTGTGGTGATGATCATGATGATGTAAAGCTTATGCAGCACTCTTTTCCTTTTACGACTAAATTAAGTTGGTGGCATGACAAAGGAAGTCAACAGAGATACATATTTTATTGGAAGGGAGTATCCGTCGGAATGAGGTTGCTTTCTCCCTCCTCTTCAGTATTTGTGCGTCTATACCGTCAACCGTAAAGACAAAATGAGAATTTGAGCTTTATCAATGTCTCCAGATTTCTCAGCATAAGCTCCTCAAAAATGATTCCTCGTGTAAATTAATGAGACAGATCGTTTTCTCACTCACGATTAATTGCAATCCCTTCCAGTCACTGTGCTCTTTTTTCTCTTGCAAGTGCACGTGTGTAAAGGGATAGAGGAGATGTGTGTCGAGACAAAAGCCATATTATGCCAGGGTGGGTAGTCATGCATCAAGGACATTTTGCGTATACCACCCTCATTAGTTTGGCACAAGTATACGCATTCAGAAATCTCAGTACAAAAAGGATTTAATGGATTAAAGGATTTTTTCTCTTCTCGTTTGGGCCACAATCCACAACGAGCACAAATACGATAAACCCATCCAAAATGTAATATACTGTGAAAAAAACGAAAAAAGTGTGTTTTGAACTAGCTTGTATGATTTATGTGTATCTGTTAATCTTACAACTGTAATGAAGAAATAGCAAGTATCGAGAGAAATAGTGCATGATTTTTTTCTATTCAGTTTATCATGAATCAATATTTTCGAGAGGTGGAATCCTGAACATAAACGTTTTTTCCACTGCACCGCAGCTTTACTGAAATTAGAATGGGCAATCTCCTATCAAACTAGAAATCTACAGTATTCTTGCTCGAGTAGGCATAAGACCACGCATCAAAATGATATCAAAAGAAGCCTCATGCAAGATTCTAAAACACGCACATCGTTTCCCATTCTCCTCTTCGAAAAGGTAAGAAAAAACTATCTTGACTAAGGGAACTATAAAGATTGTGAGTTTTAAACGACGACAGAATATATATTTGTGACTTGTTTTTTCCCCTTCTAAGCATCTTCTCTTCATGGGTTTTTCATAGATTGTAAGTGAGCAGAACGGAATATATAGGGGCAGGTTGCATCAAAGCTAGTAAGGCACATGGAAAAGTGCAAAGACTAGCTAGCAAAAGGGAAAAAGGAGAATACGCACAACTACATCTAACACACAAGGTTGATGGGGAAGTTACATGAAGAAAAGTATACCCCAAGTTTTTTGCCTGAGTAAAGAAAAGAAAAAAGTCAAAGGCAAACACTTTAGAGAAAAAAAGGGAGACAGACGGAGCCGTGGTAAGAGTATAGGTTTTTGAATATAAGTGAATGGAATGCTATACTGTGAACTGGCAAGTAACTATGCAACCCTTCGCCAAACTCGGGTTCCTCATATGAATTTTGATTCTCTTGATGACCTCAGCATATTTCCTCCCTTTGCGACAAACTTGCTACACTGCAACAACCACCAGTGATATTTTTTCTCGACAAACTAAGTAAGTGGAATAGACAGGGTTGAGGATGAGCATGCGGTTAGGCGATGTTATGTAATAATAAAGGTTTTTTCAGAGTTCGACTCACAAGAGGAGAAAAAATAGCATCATCATCATCATAAATTCTATATCTGCATTTTTGTGTATATACACATATTATCTTTTCCATGGGATAAAGGGAATCGCAAAGGATTCAGAGGAAAACTGATTTTTCACGGGGATACGGGAAAATGCAGTTATGCCCTTTTTGTATACAAAAATGCACGACTTTCTCAGGGATTACCACCCCTATTTACACAAGCTTATATTTTATGGCATTTCACTTGCAGTGGTATTGTAGACGAACTTTTTTTCCTTGTGATATGGATATGATTATTAAGTACAAAATCTTAACTTTGTTTGATTTATTAATAGAAACTGTAGAATTTGTCGTTAATCGGGAGAATTTGTTAAAATAAAACCAAATGGTACACCTGCGAACATTTGAATTGTGAAAGTCCTCTGCATAACTTGGAACGTTAGTAGAAAAAATAGCAAATTTAATAATCTAGCATTAGTAAAATAATAAGCTTGGATGAGATTTACGAGTGATTTCATACACGATACACGCTTATTTTACGAGAGATATATAAATCGATAAGAGCATATCGAAAAATGTATCATCACGATCTCCACCCTTATGTAAACTTAGAGAATAAAACTGGCTCCGTTCAAGTGCTGAGTCAACAAATTCATTCGTATTATGCACATTTCATGCTCTACAATATATTCACTGATAACGATGCAAAAAAACGGGGAAAAGCATTCTGGATAAAATATCCTGCAAAAATGTAATGCCTTCACTTTATGGTTTTGTTGGCACACTCCACATTTGAAAGTTAGAGAAATCATTCAAAGTAAAATCATATATTATATTCTTCTCCCTCTCTCGCTCTCTCGCTCTCTCTCTAACAATATAACTTTTTACTCAACAAAAAAAACTTCACACAACTTCTTTTGAAATACAAATCTACGTCCCTAGCTTGTTTGTCCCATTATCATCTCATTTTACACAAAAGCATTTTGTATTCCAACCCCTTTCTATCCATTATACTAATATGACTGTGGAGGAACATCCAATGGAATCTGTGACCGGTCATAAAAATTGAAATCAAAGTGGACAAAAACATGATTCCAGTCGTTTTGATAAAAGGTAGCTACAAGTCAACGGATCCTTTCACACTTTCCAGTACGGCTCTCGTTTGATGACAGAAGAGCAGCTGTCGGCATCACATGAGTTATAAGAGAAAAGCCACGCAAAAGGTTCCCTTCCTCCATAATACATCTATGGTATTACCCTTCTTGTGTGAATGTCCCCACAAACTTTACATTTCCTCTTGTAAACATGCTCGTGAAAGCTGCCTCAAAACATGGAGCTTTTATTGACCCTTTTTTATTCTTTCCACTTTTTGTGATTTATGAGTTTGGAAAGTATTCGCAAAGTCCAGGAAAAACGGAGAGAAATGGGGAAAAACTTGTAATGGTTATATCTCATCCAAAGACGAACTTAAAAAGGTCATACACAAAAAGAACTCAACAATGTTTGACAATCATTAGCCGATCGTGAAAAAAAAGTTTTCTTTTTCTAGATAAAATAAATGTATACAGCTAGGGAGTAGTAAGTAATGTACTGCTTTCATGATTTAAACATACAATTCATAAAAGGAGGAGAGAAGCTGAAAAGGCAAAAAAAAACATGTACAAAGTTTCTCGCTTGTATTGCATCCCCGCGATTACACAATAAGTCGTGCTGTTGCTCTTCACATCTTATCCATCTCATTTTTCCCTGTGCAAGGGAGCAAGAGAGATTCTTACAAGCTTTCACTGAAAAGAAGGGTATTTTATCATCGTACAGCCTTGCGAATTTGCTAAGCACCCAAATGATCAGAAGAGGTTGAGCCCCTTAAAACAGACTATGTAGTTGGTGATGGTGGTGGTAAAAGTAGAAGAGAAAGTTTGTTGAAGAAAGGGAGACAGAAATTTATGATAAGCTGTTGTATCCACTTAATGGGGATAATAAAAATCTGGAAGAGTGGGAGAAAGACTGGCTATAAAGATGACTGTGTTTATGAGACCAACTAGAAAAAAGGATGGGTAACTTTGTACAGCTGAATAGTATACGTATATTGGATGAAGCTATCTAATATATAAGAAGAAGAAAAAAAGAAATGAGGATAAGTGAATTGTATAGTCAGCAAGGGTAAATATAAAACGGGGCCAAACCGGAAATAAGATCTTCCCTACGTCTACACACTTATCCTTGACGGTATGACCAGAAGTGGATTAAAACTCTTTCGTCACTATCATTATTAGTGTTTGGGTGGCTTTAATAGAAAGGAAAAAAAACTTTATTTTTTCTAGTGCAATCTTCTAAAAGGAGATTGTCCCTTGGAAAAAAGTACACGCTGAACTTAAGTGTATAAGTGATTATTATATGAGTGTGGGATAAAAAAAGGCATTGTGTATAAGTTAATGTGGCACTGGTTTTTCGAACACTTGACAGGTATACAGGGTCCTCTTGATGATTCGGGACTGGAAAAGAATTCAATAAATGCAACAGTCGTTGTATCCTCAACAGAGCATCTACCTATTGACATTAAATACTTATAATTGAACTGGTTTTCCTAAGATTGGATGTTTCTTTTCCAATTTCTCATTTGGGATATGGGTGCCATAGACAGAAAGATATTTGAAGTGTTTACAAGTATCTTTACCAGTCAGAAAAAAATAATCAGTTGTCGGATGACGGCTTGTCGTTTCACAGTGGGTGGTAAAAGATATTAATGAAATAATAATAACACAATGGCAGCCGAAGATTGGCCAATTTTTACAGCTGCTTGAGAGAAATTTTTTAAGTGATAACGCGGCTCACTCTCAGTATAACGTCTTAAATGGAATGGAGTGTTTATAACTCTATATTATGCTTTTGTGGGGTTGTCATCCCATACTGTGAAAATAACTTTATAGCGATCAATGAGAACGCCTTTAGAATCCGAAAGGGAACTAACGGCGTTCTATTCTCAGTAGACTATACAGATTTTAGGATTTGGAGACAACCAAAAGGAAAATATCCAATCTGTATTTTTTTCCGCTGTCGCCCTCCTTCTCTCTCAACAACAAAAAAAACTTCAAAAACTTTCCATCTATATTTTCTTCTTTCCCTCTATATCTCTCTCTCTCTTTCATTTTTCCTTCACTTTACTATACAAACGGAGGAAAACTTTCTTAGAGGAATAAACAGGAGAAGGCAAGTTTTTCATTAGTTCGTAGGCAAACTTTGTTGGTGGGTTAAGGAGAGCATATTTGTAAAAAAAATAATATTAGGTACATACAATATCCATCCTTTGAAGATATTGAGCCCTTAAAAAATAACTAACTGAACATGGAAAATATGAGGTAAAGGATATCAGATAAATAGTCCTGGTCCACAAAGTTATACTTTGGAAGGATCTTGGAGACACGTGAGGTTCATATTTTCATATATGACACTCTTCATTCGCTCCTATGAATGGGATCAATCCGGATCGAGTTTAGATAAGCAAAGTAGAAAATAGCAAAAGGGACGAAGATGAACTCCACAAGGAAAAAAGGACCAAGTGGACAGATCCATTCTTTTGATAGAATGAACGGGAAAAGTCAAAGTGCGGAAACTGGAACGGCGACAGTGGAAACTCTAGTCTGTTACGTAAAGGCTACTATTTCGACGATAGAACTTTTCAGAACCGGCTATACATTAAGTAAGGATGGGAGAGATACGCTGACTTATCTTTACTTGTTTCCCTGTTTGTATAAAAACCAGAGGAGAAAAACTTTGATGGAGAAAATGGTAGAGGAGATTGACTTTTTTGCATTCTTGAAAATAATCATTATCGTAGTATTACAGTGAGCAGTTCACTCGTAAGCTGAAAGGGAGACCATCGGGGTTTTCCCTGTAGTGATCATTTTCTTTTTTGAAAAGGATCAAACCCTGTTTTGCAACCCATATATTAAAAGTGAGTTTTGGGATAAAGCAATACACGACAGTGGTGTGATCCCGTGCAATCCTGTGCAATATCTAAATAAACGTAGAGCTATCTAAGCAAAAAGATGAAAGTAGTATACTTGTTTGCAAAGTACGAGGATAAGATGTTATATATAGAGCTTTGTGAGAGAAAAAAATCCTCTTTTTCTCCTCTTCATCCCTCTTTTTTTGAGGATGAATGCATAAAAAGTGAATGGTTGCATACTTGACCATTTTCCAGAGTTGCTCCAGGGGCTGTTATATATGGGATGATGTGAAATCCCAGAGAGTTTTTTCTCGTCAAGACGGAAGTTTTTAGAGCGTTGTCGCCTTTAATGCTTGCTTACGTAGGGAAAATAGCTAGGGTAAAAAAAATCTCTCTTTCATTCTCTCTCTTACTGACCATTGCTCTTTACTTTTGCCTCTTTGGGATTGGGATGGGGAAAATAGGAGAGTGTGTGTGTGACTCTGTGTGTGAACATGGAAACTGATAAATGGAGAAAGTCAGGGTCCATTAGAGGGCAAACCATTGTGTTGTTACTTCATACATCTTGTCCTAAATCACTGACAACACTTATACCAAAAACACGAAGAAAAAACTCTGGTTACCTACAAGCTCGTCATGTGTATACAATTTTTCTTTACTATCTTCAGCAAGACAACGCGCCAGGGTTGTTTATGAAAAAGCCTCTATTGAAAATGATGATGACAAAGATGATGATGATGATGAGAGGGAGGCAAGGAATTGTTCTCATGCTGACTTTCACATTTACGCACTCGAGGAAAGCAGACAAAAAATGTTGAAAAGGAAAATAAATGTGGATTCATGTCGTCAGTGTCAGTCTTGATGTGGGTAAAATAGAATGGGGAGTTATGAACGGCATTAAAATGCGACCAAAAAATCTGCGATGATATGTGGCTGCTTTTAGAGTATTGTCCAGTGAAGTCTTACGTTCTTTTTTCCATTTTTCCAAAAAAAGAAGCCGTATCAAATGTGAAATATGTAGATTTAAAAGAGTATCTGAAAAAGGATGATTTACTAGGAACCTTTCATGTGTCACAACAAAAATAAAATTGGCGACTCCCCTCGAGTGACCTTCTTTCCTTACCCTGTAGGGAAATCCAGTTTTATGTATGAACTGGGTATTTCCCCGATTTATAAAAAAAAGTTCAAATATATTTTCGTTTAAGCTAGTCCATTGAAGAACACAGAAAGTGGGTACAAGACTTCGATATCCATCTAGGATTGGAGATGGCCATCGTAAAGTTCGAGATTGAATATGAAAAAGCAATACGATGATGAAAGAGTTTATAGTTGAGAGAATAGGGGAACACATACCGGATATTCCATCGTAAGTCCACCAGTCATCCCAGCTGCATAGCACTCCTGAAATGGTACATACAAAATGGATTTTCACATCAATCACTTCAATAGATTTAAGCATACTTTCTACTTATTACTACAAGTCTACACTGCACTTATTCAACAAAAAAGAAGCACTACATTTTTACTCATTCAGCCCTTCTCGTTTATTTAGCAGGAATGACGCTTTTTTGTTACTTACAGCCACCCAGGTTTACAGTTCAATAGAAATGGTATGCATTAGGCTTAAGTATTGATCCTTATCCTGTGGAATATGTACTTGAAAATACGAATGTAAATATCTGCTCGTGAAAAGGGACATATACCACATAGAATTTAATTGCAATGCAAAATGAAAGTTGGATTCTATTCAAAATGGTGAGTGTGCACTGAAACGTACTTACTTTTTGTGAAGAATTTTCACATTGCCTCACATTTGTTGGCATAGATTGCTATATAAGTACATGACTGCTAAAAGGTGACATTTCACTTGAGTCAAAAGGGACCCCTTGACAGAAAAAATGAATGCATAATTTAGTGCGCATATGCATCTATATTTATGTGCAGGCATGTACATTTTATTCAAAGGTACATGCCAAGGAACAAGCGGACATACGTCCTGTGCCCGTGTTGATTCGAGTGATATTAAAGAAACAAAACTGAAAAGTGCTCCAAGCACGTGTTTACCACTCCATGAAAAGTCTCACATTTTCTCGAGACTTGATAACAACATCAACCCCAGTCATTCTGAATGCATGGGAGAATGTTTACATGGCAAGTCAATAATGCATACATTATCATAAGTGACGTGTAATGCGTGCCATTACTATCATCATCCGTCAGTATCAGTTTACAGTGTGTGTGTATAAGGGAAACAGCTGTAAGGAAGTGTGACTAGACTAGTCTGTTTTCAAACAACGGAAAAAAGTTTTCTCCGTTGGATTCACATTCTAGGTCAGAGTAAGGGTGAGGTGAAGGAAAGGTTTGTTCAATTTCTCTCTCTCTCTCTCTCTCTTCCGCACACAGGATATCAAAGGTTATTGATGTTGAAGCAAAGAGTAAATTGAATTTTCTCGTGATCTCTCCATACCACTTCCTTCCTCCAAAATTTCATTCTCAAGTGTGCGTTCAATCCACTTTCAACTTTTGCCCTAGCTCTGCTCGAAAACTGTCGTGGTTTCTCAAGGTTATAAACAGTCTGTCGCAAACTTCATAATCTGATTGGGCTCACTTTGAGTGAGTGAATGCGTGAGTGAGAGCTCCTCACATAAATGTTTAACATGGATTGCCCAAAATCATGTGATTTTATTGGGATGTTGGTATACGAACATTTTACACTTGGAGAAGGATAAAACTAAATAACTGTGCTGGGATTTTTAATTGAAAATATTGCAAGTAGCCTTTGAGAAAATTAATTTCTGCATAAATACAAACTTTTCTCATGAGGTTTATAAAAGGTGGTGACAAGGTAGAATGAAATATGGGGATGATACAAGTTGTACACTTGTTTACACACAAAAACCTACCTTCTGGGATAAGTCTTACAAATATGTAGAGAGTCAACTGACATGTACACCTTCCACGTACTTATTTATTATCTATGCAGAGTATAGAGATTTTGAAGCCGTGTTCCAATCTCACTTCTTCTCCTATGCATACACACTCTCTCGGGTTGCTACTCACAAGAGAGAAAAAAGAGCGGAGAATGAGTGAGTGAGAGTCTCCATCAGCAAATGAGTTTCTCCCTCTCGACCTCTGATTTATGCTAAAGACAAGATATATTGCACCACTTGGGAATCACCCATTCAAATCAGCCTTCTCAACTGTGAACTCCACAAATCCCCTTGGCTTGTGAAGAGAAAGAGAAGATGATGTGATGGCTTTTCGTTTTATATACTTTTCTCCCTCTCCTTCCCTCTCTTTCTCTCTCTCTCTCTCAAAATAACAACCGCACAGTCAACTCAAGCTTTACCACCACCAGGAAAAGCTTTCCTTGTGTTTACTCCCCCTGGAAATACTTGGCTAGCCACAAATTCTCAGGTTTTCAATATTTCCCCATAATATTTACAAAATAGGTAGATACGCATGTATATATATCGTTAGTTTTATTTTATCTTTTGAAAAATTGGTGCTGCAACTCTTGTGCATATGATGATGATGCATGCACGGTTTCCTTTAGTCTGATAAATTGTATTGACCGCCGTGGATAACATTTATAAAGGCAGAAAAACCACTAGGGAAAGTGATAGCTACATTGTGCAGCTTTTGTGAGAAAAAATAAGAGCAAACTCAGCCAAATCTGTCTGTATAGTGAATAATAGGAAGTGACTCGAGTCACCCCATGTTAGGTAACTAGCTACGAGGAAAAGAGGGAGAGATATGCTATTAGCAGATTGATTACGAATAAATACCAAAAGAGTAACAGATTAAAAAGAGCTTATGCAATTCACAAGAGAGATCATTGCACTCTTGTTCTATGGATACCCTTCATATCGAAATTTGTTTGGTTGCTGCTTACTTAGTTCACCCCCTATAGTACATATGTACAGCTTTCTCATTTTCTTTTTCCTGAGAAAAGTGTGGGAAATCGATCAAGTTTTCTTCGTATGACTTTAACATTGTGAGTTTTCTTTACAAACTTTTGTGTAATTTTTTATAATGCATTTTTTATGTCGAGAATGCTCCAAGGGTATAACATATACCAACTAATCCTCACAATGAGTTAGATAAAGGTTTTTTTTTCTCTCATGAAAACTATACATCTTTGGGGTGTTTAGTGACACACCACAAAGATATATATATGTGTTTGGAATGCATATTGCACGTCTGAGGTCACACATATTCCCACAAAAAGGAAAATTACAAGTTTTGTCTTTCTACAAATTGCATTATAATACTAGTTTCTTTTTCATCTTGAAAAGTTGAGTTTGTCTAGGCAAAAGTGGTAGTGAACTGTGTGAAAGAGAGTGACAAAGGGGGAAATACACTTGACCCAATCTATTTTCGATGAGCTGTAAATCTTGTGAAAAGTATGTGGTGCAAATCTCCCCAGCTATAAGAAACGAGAGAACTTTCCCAATAATCCATTTGCACTCTTTCAAGCCTCCATAGTTATGCAGACGAGCAAGCAAGCGTAATCACTAGCACACACTCACACATACTCCCAATCACAGGCAAACATACAATCAACCAAATAAAAATAAAAAGTTGTTTTCCTGTTGTGACTCTCTTTTCCTTTGTAAAAAGCTTTCAAAAAACAACTTTATATTAAGGAAGAGCAAAACGAAAGAAGGAGAAAAAACCCAGGAAAAAATCAGTCCTCTTTATCAACTTTTTTATGCATATAATCGATCCCTTTGGTAAAGATCCCTACCTGGACTGCAATAAATAAAGAAAAGAATGAAGGTCGCGGATATAGAGTAGATGGATGGAAATTTCCTCATCTGGGCTAGACTGCCTAGATGAACCATTGTCAAAGGTGCATTCTTCCAGAATTGAGAGAATTTCAATTTTCCAAATTCACCACTACAACTACCCCCACAAAGGACAGATCACTACACGACTGCACAGTTTATACAATTCCGACAACAAAATTTCATGGTTCCGTTAACAAATCTTTATGTTTATATCGGAATGCAACGAAACAAGCACTTTTTTCTTTATTGAGTTAGAATTTTTCTTTTTACAAAGGAGTTATAGTGGCTAGTCTCTCTATCATTTGAAACTCTGAGGGGAACAAACTCCGAGAATAATTGCACTCGACGCACATGGAAGTACATACATAACTACGTGTAATACAAACCACCACTTTCTTTAGAAAACAAAAAGGGGAAAAGTTTTCACCAAGAACGTATGTCACGATGAGAGTCTACGTCACGGGGTACGTGAGCTGTTAATTGTTCCTCGTTTTCTTAGTTTTCACTGAAAACTGTATGAAAAAACTTGGCTTTTGTGCAGGGCACGCGAGCTACATGGCTTTTTTACTCGTTCCCTTTTTCCCCAAAGAAAAAGTTACATTTGGGGGATGTTTACTCCGAGAGTGCTACTAGGGCAAAGTGCGTGCTCGGCTTTTCGCATTCAGTTCCCTTTCCTTCCCTCGCATTTTCCATGCCGCTCTTGTACTCTTGCTTTCTAACTCGACAAGGATCCCACTGCCGGGAGTAAAGAAAATGTATGGGAGCTAGGGAGAACGGAGTGAGCTCATTGTGAAGCCGAGGAAAGGCTCACTGGGGAAAAAAGTAGGTTTACCAGGAAAGTGAAACGGTGGTGGTGTTGATCATCACGGTGATGATGGTGCTGAGGACTTGTAAAGAAGCAACTTTGGTTTGCTCCAGCTTTACAGAACCTCAGTCAGCTCTAGCTTAAGCTGTTGTGGATTCGGTGGTTGCTCCTCGCTCACTATTCCCACTTTCACTCTGGATCCCTCTCTCTACTTAAGTGCTTCCCCGGCTTGCTTGATGACAGTCACATTGCTATTGCACATATACAAGTAAAGCTTGGTGGTCGTGGTAGCTCATGCTGTGCAAGAGTTTGTTTGCTTGGTGGGGTATGTGTACTCTGTGAATAGAGGAATCCAGATTCTCCTTTCTTGTTCCTGGTTTCTCCTCCAAGGGATGATCTTGAGGCACTCGATATACCTCAAAAGGTTTCTAAATATGTTGTCTCGTCTAGTCTTCACTATCTCTGCACTCAGGGTTTATTCTCTTTTGTGAATAGTTGCACTTCTTTGGTACTCTTTGTGTGGAGAAATGTGGGACGATATGGGCGGGCATGAACCAAATGGATGGAGATGACATTAAGTTCAAAACTAACAATATATATATTTCTTGTCTAGAGAGCAAGGCTGATGCAAGTCATTTCACCTAGATTTCCTAAAGAATTTCTGATATTTATCAGAAATGCAGTTGAAGAGTTTGCTGAGGAGTTACGTACGTGCTTCTGTTGTTTTCAAAATGGACACACAATTTCCAAGAGAGAGTTTTTAATTTGAGGAGTAATTGCGTTACACGCATTCTGTGGGAAATACGTGTTCCACGAGGTAGAAAACGTAGAAGAAAATGAGTGCAGACAAACCTATTAAAAGTTGGTCACCAGTAAGGATAATTTTCTTGATGCAACATGCGATCCGGAACGGAACCGTTGTGTGCGGTGAGGAAAAAGGTGCACCACCCTTTTCTCAATTTCCCTCGTCGTAGTTATATCAGCTACGCACAATGGTTTATATACCTGACACTAACAAGCAAGACGATGGTAAGGTGGAAGGCTTTGGAGAAGATGAAACTGACAAAGGAGAAACACCAAGAATTAATGTGAAACGGAAAACTGATCAAACCAATCCATCAGGCTGAGATAAGATAAAAATTTACGATTTCTACTCCTTGAGCTAGCATTTACACAAAATGAATGAAAACCTTGGAGAACATAGACATACGCACTTTCACTCACACAAAAACTTTACCACTGAAAGACGGACGGGGAAGGGAATGTGGATTTGTGTTGTATATTCCCATCTCAAATAGATATCTTTCCCCATCGAGATACCTTTGCTACACAAGGCACACGTAAGGTAAATCAGGCAGGACTGTGATTCTCTTCGTTAAGAAAATTAAATTCGGCTTCCTTTTCTCTACATCTTCTATGCTTATAATCGGCTTCCGTTGTTTTGTTACACACACTCGCTCTCTCTTTCTTATCAGCTCTCAGGTAGAATATATGTATATCGGGTTTGCCCAGCGTCTTCCATTTAAACTTTATCAGCAGAGGAGGGGGCCATCCCAGGAAGGAGATATCTACACGGTTTCTTCAAACCGGATGGGCTGTTACTTCCGCTCTCATTTCAGCGTAAATGCTCATTACTTTTGCGGGCCCACTCTCCTTGATCACTTTTCATTCTTCATTTCAAACCTTCGCAATATTCAGTAAATCTCAGACACGGGATTACGTATTGGTGCATTTACTAATGATATGATATGCATACTTTACTTCCCCACCACGAACTAATAAGTGTGAAAGTTAATCCTCTAAATAAAGCTTATTTGATAAGTAGCTCTAAATCCAAATGTGTTCGGGGTTGAAATGGTTTCTTTGTTCTTGTTTCATTTATCATTTATACTTGTGCGATGGGAAAAAGGGAACAAATTAAGTGGCAAATTGCAACAACAACAGTGGCATTATGGGAGCGCATTTCCATCCCTAATTTCCTCCAAACAATAGAATTCTACTGACGTAGAGAATTTCATCGAAAAGGGAAATGCCGCTTTCCCTCAGGGAGATGTTGAGCGAGGGCACACCTCCTTTTCACACTAGAACTGAGCCCCTATGCTAAACTGTACACAGTGTAGAAGGGTGTTCCATCGATGCACATTTTTTTTGCTTGCATGCATGAAACTGTAAAAATAATAAGGTAACTACTGGAATCGCCTTCATTTACACAGATTCTTTCTGGTGATGATGGGAATCTTCAATGTCCTTGTTTTCCTTCCTCCACTAAAAGCTGACAAAGTTACCTTGATGGAAATCTTAACTTGTGAGGATTCCTCGTATGAGTTAGTATTCCAAGAAAAGATAAGACCAAGGGGTACACTCTCACGATAGTTGAGTCTACCCCACCTAAATCTAATTTTCCTCCCAACTTTCTCACTTTTCGGCAGGGAAGAAAGTTTGCATAATTGTGTAAATCATGAGCTAATTTCATCTCTTCATTCAACTTGTTTTTCTAAGATTTCTCATTTCACTCCTTTCTCGCGGCACTTCCAACTTGAGGAGTTTTTGGAGGGTCTTCATTTACCAAACAAATTTACAGAATCATTTCAAACCAAAAGTTGGGGACAAAACGAGTCCAAAAAATAATATCGCTTCATCAACCCGCTTGAAGGTAGTACAGCTACAATTACCCCAAATCTTCAAGAAATGAAAGCAAGCTAACTTTACGGGAATTAGATAAGTTTGTGCTTTTCTCAGAAGAATGAGAAAAAATCCCAAGGTTTACACAACCACATTTCAGCTGCAGGTTATGGATGTCTACAGTTAATTTGAATTTTGATACACTTTCGGAATCCAACTATGATTCAATTTCGCCAGGAGAAAATCCTTCTGTGAAGGAAATAATATCCACTTTTCTCCCAAGAAACCTCCATAATATATGGCATTATCCTGGAGGAGTTTGGATGTGACAAACTCGTCGAGACTAGAAATAATTTAAGAAAGAGTATCCAACTGACAGCAATGGTGATCAGCTGTACATTAAGTAATCCACATATCGAAAAGGATGAATCAACCTCGACGGGATTGCCTCTCGGGATGATTCATAGTTGCGTGATAATCCTCGCTGAGATTTACGGCACTCCTTTTCTTCCTCGTATACAAGTCGATCCCTTCAATTGAACTGTGATCTACACTTTCTCCTCAACACATATACCAATATACACAAGAGCATAACATTATGAGAAAAGCTTTTCATCAAATAATATCCACTGGATATTCCTAATACGAGGACGTAACTGGATCACTGGAAAATACACTATCTTGTACAGACTTTCTTCTCCATGGGGTGATTTCGATGAAGATGGAATAAACCCAAAGAAACGGGAAAAAGAGGAAAAAGCAAACTCTTCCAATCTATCTAGCATATATCTCCGGAAAGGGAGCCCTCTGCCAAATGAAATAAAGTAGAGGAGAGCTGGGTGTCTGCCTCTATATCCTTACATAGATGACGTATATTATTTGATGTGTTTAGAAGCTTAAAGCGTTGTGTATGTGCAAGCAAGCAACTTCTTTCTCAGAGTCTTCCCTAATCTCCACTTCTTTTCTTCCCCAATCAATAAAACTATTGAGTTGGAAAATTATTTGATTTCTTTGCCGGTACAAAAGGTTTGATTCCGATAGCTGGCTAACTGTATCAAAATTTATTGATTCTGAGAAATGTTTTTATTGTCTTCTTGTGTTCGCAAGTGTGGCACTGCTAGAGAGTCAGATCTTTTTAGCTTTTTTCTTGTGTGTATCTAGATCTCATAGATCTGGATATGTTTACTACTCACTTTCCTTTCTCCGACGCTAAAACTCTCTGCCAGCGAGAAGGAGATAGAAAGGGCTAGATTCAGAATGACGGCATCTTACCGCTTTCCCCTTCTCTGTTTTCATTCCATATCTATCAACTATGCATTTATCCTTTTAAGAGGAAAAAATATTTATATCGGGACTAAAATAGAAAAACAAGTAGGTCGCCGGTGCCAACAAGACGAGAAAAAAGTGTACTCCTTAGCTAAACATCTTTTGAGCTAGTAAAACTTACTTAACCGGAGAAACGGTTTCAATCGGGGAGAACCATAAGCTTTGGAGCGTAAATCCCTTGGAAAGATAGGAAGTACATTAAATACCAGCGTGTATGTGAGAGTGTGTGTGTACTACAATGTGATAAAGTTATGTAGAGATACACAAGAGAGAAGGGATGGCACCAGGACTCTTTTCTCTTTCTTGATTATCTCCGTGCTTTATCACAGGTATTCTTGTCTCGTCGGGAAAAGCTTTTTTTTCTTGGCTTGCCTCCCTCCTCTTGATCCCCAGTTAATGCGCTATGTTGAGAGAGGGTAGAGAGGGTCGTGCAGTTGGGATGAGGATTTATCAGATAAAAAAATATCCTACAATGACCATATCTCGTGTAGTCACGACACGGGCAGTGAGTTAACCTCGTTAAAAACTTGGAATCAACTTTAATGAACTTGATTAAAGGCTATCAGGAGTGTCAATAGGAAATTGGAAGGAGACTAAAGGAAAGAGTAAGAGAGAAAGGGCAAGGGAGCTTTATAGCCGATCAAATGAGCTTTTCTTCCCCAGTTGATTTTTATTGTTGTACTTTGTTGTACGCAAAGAGCCAAGCACATCTGATAAAAAGTGTACAAGGAAAGATGTAGTGAAAGTGGTTGATAAATCCACTGCATAAATCCTGATAAGAGGGTAAAGCAGAGGATGGAACTAAGAAGCGTGCTCACGTGTTCTCATTTACATAAAAAAACAAATCTCATACAAGCATTTTTTATTCCCTGTACACGATGTATTAGGGTCAATACCTTACACAGCTTGTTTTCTAGAATCCATCACACAAAAAAGAATCAACAAGCTTATGAAATATTTGTAAACATGATTAAGATATTTCAGGAAACGTCATGGTTAACAAATCGAATCGAAAAGGAAGCGCAACATAGGTGAATAAATTGTGGTGGATGAATAGGAAATGGAACATGTTCCACAAAAAACTGCATTAAAGTCTCGTCACAAAGAAGCTTCCAGTCGTCGTCCTCATTTCCATTCATCACACAAGTAGGAAGATGACGATGACGTAAAACTCCATTTGGCTACATGTGCATCCAAGCTCATTATCAGGAAAAGAGCTCCCTTCCTCTGTTGGAAATCATTAAAGGACAAGCACGAACTAGCCGTCAACTACCTAACTATTATATTCATTGTAAGTAAATAAACAGGCGAAGATGTATACACAGATGAGAACTGAGAAAAGCGAAGAAAGAGGACCCCACACATATCACTATCGTTTCCTACTTAACAAGCTATAAAATGCAAGAAATATATATGACCACCTATTTCGCTCACTATTTTCCACCCTCTTCCATTCCACAAGATGTATATGCATATATTATTATGCATTCATCTAGCAGACTGAGAGAGAGACAGAGATGCAGATTCACGCAAAGTGAAGTAAATGGAGAAAATGTAAAAGGGATAAATTGCTACGATAAAGACATCTTGCATTCCCACTTTATCTAACTGTTCAGTTTCTGTCGCCGGTTTCTTCCCTTTTCGTCTTATTTGGCTGCTAGTTGGTTTATTTTTCTGAGCTTGGTTATTTTTTCCCTTCTTTCTCTCTCTAAGAATCTCTCTGAAGTCTGAATATAGACTCTCTCCCTTTTATACTTTTTCCCCATGAATTCCTGCAAGTGCACATATCACGTCTATCTCTTATGCATATTTTGAGATGCACAATAACACTTATGAAATGGTATACATATATAAATACTGTGTCTAGAGGAAGATTTCTAAACAAACAACGCCAGAAATGAGAAGATATAATAAGACCCGTGTGAAGTAGAAAAAAATGGTGGGAGAAGGTTGGAAAAAAGGAATGAAATAAAGGAAAGGGGGAAAAATAGAGGGAAAGAAATCTGGGAAAGGAAATGGACTTTGCTACTTTACCCTCTCTTTCTCTCACATCACATCAGATTCCCTCTCGCTCTTATTTTGGCAATACATTCTCAATGCATGCATCAACAACTTTGTACATTTCCTTATAAAAGCATGAGCTTTTTGGGAAGGAAAGAATGTAAAATACAAGGTGCTTACCGAGATTGAAGGGTGCTTCTGGATAAATGCAAAACATACGTGGTAGCAGGCCTAACATGTGACGCACAAAACATGTGTTAAACCATTGAAATGAATGAATGCCATTATGCTCCTCTCTACTTCCGTTTAGAATGTGGAAGGATGGCAGGGTGGTGGGTCAAAGGAAATGGTATGCATCGCTTTATGATGATTGCGTTTTGGTGGCCCTTTTCAAATTTCAAAGTACGAGAACAAGCGTCTAAACGATATGATGAGCAATTCTGTAATATTGCATTACATTATAATCTCAACAAAAACTTTATCTCTGGAGAAAATTGGGAATGCAAGGACGCCCTAGTATTAGTTTGGATTTATGGAAAAGAAAATCATGCCAATTTTTTAACTCCCAAGTAGTTTTCTTACCGTTAGATTTATGATAAGTTGTGTACGTGTCCAGCCATTATAGTTGAGTTTTGTCGTAACCATGAAAACAGATAGAATCTTTGGTAGTACATGCTGAGGATTGTCGGTGGGTGGCCTTTAAGTAGCCAAGTTGTTGTGTAGTAAACTTTTACAGTTTTAGTCAGAAAGTTTGTTGCTTTCGTAAAGGAACATGTGCATAAAAACGAAGACTGCATTGATAAATACTGACGTACTTGCCATGATTTAAGATAATCGTTCACGGCTGACGGCTTCAAAAAGTTAATGGGTAATTTATTCGTATTTATGATTTTATGATGATGCAGTTTATTTGTTAGCTCATTTTTGGTTCCATGTTCTAACTTTTTAAAATTCCACAACCATAGAAGCTACCCTTCATACCACCCACAGCTATTTTACCTAATGTTTTTCACTTATGCAAATATATAGTGATGAGATGAGATTGTTACGTTAATCATATGCAGACACCTACATGCATAATATTATTCAATTAAGTTGATAATGTCACATTCATCTCCACCCCAAGGGATTTCTATACGGTGCATATCCTCTAAAGTATAACTTTGAAGAGTAGAATATGTAAACAATATCAGTCACTTAAACCACGATATGATCATATTCCACTTTATTGAAACCAAAGTTGAAACCCTTCCCTCTGCACTACTCCATTTTCCCTGCTGTCAGTTCAAGCGCCATTACTTGACTTGAAGGGAATATGTGGAAGACCATTGACAAGAAGAGAAAGTTGGTCTTCACGCATCCCTCTAAATCCCGTTGACTTTTCGCATTAGTTATAAAAACTCCTTCTTCCAGTCTTTTGCTATTCAGTATAGATTTTGAAATGGAGTTGACTGGGAGGGTGTTGACGTTGATTCCTTCAGCAAACTTTTCCCGTCCAGGGTTATCCTTATCACAATGTAGACAAAAGGGTCCTCAGCTTCAACCCTGCAGTGCTTCATATACATGTTCACGATTACAACATACGGTTCTATTTAACTGTAGCATGCATGCACTCCCAGCACTGATGAATATCTATTCAATGATTGATCTCACTTTGACCATGATTGTATAGAAAGAGGAAATGAAATATCCATCAATCTTATTTTTCTCATATCGATTCCACCGGATACAATAAGGATTTGATGCTTATGTATATGAATTTCGGGGATTTAACTTTATTTGACACTGTGTGTACGTTAATATTTTTTATAGGCAAAGTACCCAGCACAGATATACTGGTTACGTGCTAATAAATATTTGATTATGCATTAAAATAAATAAACGCACCTGTTTCAACAGTAGTGCATTTATCCTTTTACAATCAACCATTACTGTTGAACAAGTATGAGAGGCGAGTCAGCGACCAGCGATGAGAGAAAGGAAGAGAAATGAGCAAAAAGAGACACAAGCCAGAGATTGAAGGATAAATGAGACCAAAGGGGCTTTTGAGCTCTTGACTTGAGCACACAAGAGGTGATGACATCCACACGGGATGGTTGAGAGTTTTTGGTTGAACTCTGAGCAAATCTACTTTTCCAAGTGTAAATTTCCTCCAGAGATGATACCACCACATTGCTCACCACTCCAGTCAAAGGGTAAAATCTACCGCGAAAGCTGTCTTCAAAAGTGGTAAATTATGGAATAGCATTTGAATAATTAGAGAGGAATTCAATATGTCACAGGTGGCAGGTTTCCCAAGGGTTGGGAAACGCACATGAACGAGAATCATATTGTGATCATATCATAACATAAATTCCCATTTTCCCTTTGAAACAGTCGTCGGAAATGAAGACATGTCCCGAGTAAAATATAACGGCTTGTTCCGTTTTCACAAATAATATGTGTTTGCATTCTGCACGCGGTTAAAGTTTGCTTGATGAGTTTGAATGAAACAACAGGGGCAGAATATTTCGTGAAATTTAAGGAGTAAAAATTACTAAAGATTATGTGCTACACGTACGTACAATTTTATGTGGCACTTTTTGATCTTCATTACGTTGAGGACGTCTAACCTCGATTTAAAAATTATACTCGAGTCAACAAAGCTTTTGTCATTTTATTTTATCCAAGAAAACTTGAAATGTAAAAAGGATAGTTAAAATAAAAGTAAAAAATATATTAACTGACACCGTAACACATGTACAAATTCACTATTGTAGGAGAAAGCATGTAAATCCGCCTTTATTTCATTTGGAGATATTACACAATTATTGATGTATCTTGAATCACTTCTGACGTATGATTTTTTCATCACTTTTGTTCCGAAGACTTACCCCGCTTCCTCTTTTGGCATTCTTTCTATCTCCCAATCATCTTTGTTTTCTCAAGCTCGATATCTATTCCTCAAAGTGTGTATGTCCTTAGTTGGATAGAAACCAGAAAGCCGCTCTCTCACTCCAGAAAAATGCATTGTAAGTGAAGTGAACGAAAAGGAAAAGTGGCAGGGAGAGAAAAACCTTCAGACGAATTGCTGGAGAGGGAGGCAATGACTTGGAAATCACGAGCAAAACATCTTTGTTAAGCTGAAAAGTGAAAAGACCTTGTGAGCCTTGCTAATGGGTTTGTATTTACAAGGGATTCCTATCCACACACATTTCTTTCATTTTACATCCTGTCAAAATCCTCCATACATGCAATACTTTAGCACGAAAGACTAGCAAAATTATGTACGTATCAATTTATGTTTAGTTGAGCACACGATGCACGATGCAATAAAAACCCTGTGTATATGCACAATAAACAACTGCAATTTCCCCCCATTTCCATTTATGTAGAAGCACTCTGTGTTTTTTACAAGGAAATCTTCTTGTCGGCTTGTTAGCTCTTCTTCAAGCCATTATAAACTCTTTGAAAAGAACGTCATATTTCTTGCGTGAACTCGCATTAAGACAACCCAGCCTATTTCAGATCAACAACGTAACTATCTCAGCGAAGTAGCATTGTTGGAGTAAATGACATTGTTATTTTTTGGGAATGAATGCTCTGTATAAGGAAACTGGATATTTTCCAGAGTACCACTATCTTATTGAAGACTTCTATGATATTTTTTTTGGAAATCTCTTGTTGCCAGAAAAGAAATATTCAACTGTCATTCAGACTTGATGGGAGGATTTTTTGTGCTGATGAAAAATGAAATGATATTCCCTCAGCTCCAGTTTTACTTACTCAAACTTCCCCTCCTCCTAATCCGAACACGATGTAAGTGCTAGTTTTCCCTTTTTTGCCGTCTTTGCTCACATTACATATGTGTATTTGATTGCATTCTCAAGTTCCATCACAGAATAGATTCGGAAGAGGTTTATCTTTGAATCTTATATCTTTAAATTGAAGAATAGCAATAAGAGCCTTTTGGATGTACACATCTCCTTTTGTAAGCTTTAAGAATGAATTGAAAATCTAATAACAGTGGTTTTTTCACCAATGACGCAGTAAATTCCCAACATTTTCTGCTATTTAAACGATCCCAGTTTTAATTTAGGTTTGCATACGTACTTCTTGCAAAGTTTAAGTGAAAGTAGGGCGTACTTTTAATAAAGCTAGAAGCAAGATAAATATACTTTAAACATTTGTAAATTTCAATTTAAACCTGAGACCTGAGCTAGAAACTGAAATGATTGATTGGATGAGTATTACACAATGACTTTGTGTGATTCGAGAATATTCTATTCTTTTCACATTAGATGAGCCGAAGAACAAGTTTTAGATATTCTAAAACCTTTAATGATTTACTAAGGTTGCATAGAGAAGAAAATAAAGATGCACATCCAATTGTTAACTTGAATTTTGGAATGTGAGCCTTCCAATAAGAAACTAAAATCCATTACACTTACCGACACTCTAAATCCTTCTTGGCACTTCAAATCTTCTGCCCGACGTTTCCGATCCATTTTAACGGATTCTGACACCCCAATTTTTTCCAACCCTCCAGTTTTCCCACAAAGCTAACTCAGAGGTAAGGTTAAAGTGGACGGGAAGTTAAATTGGCTATGTTTCTCCCTCCCTTTCCAACACTCATTTCCGACTTCTTTTTAAGAGATTTCTAATTTATTAAGGTTCTCCCCATTTTTTATCATCATTATAGAGAAGATATCCTCAAGAAATAATACACTGCACATGAGCACATACATGCGGAAATCCGACCAAGATTATTTTCTTGACATGTGGATGAGTATCATGCCTCATATATTTTTATTTATAAGTGTACAAGTACATCAAGAAAAAAATACTATTGTTTCAGCGGTAAATACCACCATTTACACGCAATACCAGGAACAGTGGAAGAATCTGCGTCTTTATCCAAAAAAATATCATCGCATGCCAGAAAGCGACTGTGGGTGAGGTGAATCCCATTTTCAAGATTTTCAAAATAATTTGTGTGCTTCTTTAGTGGCACGTAAACATAATAGAATGATATGTGTCAAGAGAGAAAAAGAAATGTTGGAAGAATGAAAAAGGAAAAAAAGAGGGAAGTGAGAAAAACTGCTGATTTACTAAAACCAGCTTAAAGTCATTCACTCCCCTTTACATGCTTACGTATGCAATAAGGTGGCGGCGTGCCATAGTGGTGAGCAAGCATACCCACAGAGGTGATGCATCAATGCTTTCTCTTTCAGGAGGAAAATGAGAGGTTTATGAAGCAAAAATTCTCTGATTTTTGTTTGGTTTGATATACTACCACGTGTAGTTCTTTTCTGATGACCTGTGAATACGTACAAGGTCCCGGTGAGAGATAGACTTTAAGGGCTCTTTGGAGATTTGATTATGGTTTAATAGGTGGGTTTTGAACATTCGCGAAGACAAGATGATGACACATATTCCCATTCAGTTTGTTGATATCTTGGGACAAATTACCACAAAGTTGAAGAGAAAAAATAAGCCAGCCCTGTACCACAAACATCCTATTAAACTGAAGCCAGAAAGCTTTTTTCTCCCGGTGAACGTTACCTATGTTGTGGAAATAATAAGGTCTTCACATAAATCATCCATGATTTAGATTCATTTCACCTCCTCCGGCTTTGGGCGTGGCCAACATGGGATGACAATGATGGTCTCGGTGGTGATCATCATCAACTTCTTATTCACTACAATATTTACTAGACTAATCTTACGTTAATAAATGAGCACTTTGAATGGATGGGCCAAAATGGGCATTTTATCTTCAGCGCAGAAAAGATACGACAGTAGAGTTTCGTAGCTTTGTAAATGATGGACAGACAAAGGTACATCACTGATATTGATGTATATGGGTGTTTTTCATCTAACAAGGAAAACCTTAACAATACAATAAGAGTGACAATGGGGATTTGGAATTTTTATTACCCTCTCGTCGTCTTCGTCGTCAAGAATACAGCATGTCATCCTTCCACTTTCTTTAAAAGTTGGCATGCCAGTGCATTTCCAGGTATCTACTTTCCTGCGTTCGGCAAGGTCATAAAGCTGATAAATACTAGTGGGGAAGGGATACGAGTGAAATAATAGTTTGAAACTAACATGTACTAGCTAATGTAAGTTGGTGTCCCTCGGAAAGAAAAGCAATTTTTCTTTGCTGCACCAACTTGGTTCATTTTTTTCACCTTGAGTGGATCCACCACAGTGTAAACTCTGTACGGACCTTTCTTTGTATCAACCGACGCAACTCTTATTGAAGCAGGAGAAAAAGAGAAGGGGAGCAATTGGGAGCGTCCAAGCTCAATATCTTTGTTCATACATCGCTGTCGGACCCGATTACAACTGCTCTCCAGGACATCAGATTAGTTTCTTGGAAATGAAGTTAAAGAAGTTGGGATGGAAAAGAGAAAGTCTTGTGTAACCCCTCAACCTCTCTTCTCATGTTGTAATTTGACTTGGTGCGTGTGACCTATGCTAGCTGGGTGAGAGTTTTCATCTATGTACTTTCCTATACAACTTAGCAGTATCAATGACCGAAGGGAAATGTGCGATGGCGATGTGTGCATTCTGATGGTGAAGTAAGTTGTGAGTCTTTGGTGAAGTGATGGAGTGAGGTTTCCAGTAAAACGAGAACGCTCAAGAGACTACCATCTACAGGGAACTTGCTGTGTATCGTAATAATAATCGCATGCATTGTATGATTTTCTCTAGGGTTTCATTTTACCAGAGAGCGTTCCTCTACAAAAAACAAGGGATTCATGTCCGGCCGCTACGGATTCTATAGATGTGATCAGTTCAACTTGATGTGATTGATGATCTGGAAACTCGGAAAATGTCTAGTCTTACTATATTACCATTTCGCATAGAAGCTTTATGCATATTATGTAGAGTATTTGAGGGTGGGACGCTTGTCAATTTTGTATAATGAGCTTCGCAGAACCGTATTCATTGCTTGCTATCAAAAACTTTCCCCTTTAGACTCATTCATTCTTATTTGGCTTTTGCAATTCAATTCAGTGTGTAGTAGTGTGTACATATACACGTTGTCATTCATATGCATTTTTAGTGTGGCGTGGTACAATAGTCCTTCCTTTCTTCACAATTCTGTGACCCTTTTCCAACTCAAAATACTAACAATAAGTATTAATGCGTTGGGTTTTGCAAATGTAAAACGTATCATATTTGTAGATCACTTTGGGTTTTGCTAGACTAAATTTAATGCATAAACGTACTACGTACTTACAAAATATTTTATAAAAATAATCCTTCTTGCCTGAATACCAAATTCATCGGGCTTGAAATTACATATTTAAACCACTTGAAAAAATACGATCATAAACTTTGAAGATTATTCTAGACAGTTTATGCTATAATCTGACAATGAGTCTTCAGTAACTTCATAAAATGTACTTTAAGGCATGATTTTATAACATATCAAGCTTTTAATTTCCGGCTACGCTCTAGAAAGAAAGACTATGGGGATCATTTAAACACACTACATCATAACATTGAGGAATTTATACCGCAAATATATGTACTTGTATGCATGATACGAATGTTGGAACGCAGGAAATTTAACTCGTCAGAAAAATTGATGAAGACAATGGTGAAGCATTTCAAGAAGGTGAAGACTGTCACAGAACTTAACGATCCCTTTCGCTGAAAATGAGGAATTCGATTTTTTCATGAAAAAAGTAAGATAAAGAATGCACCAAAATAGAAAAAATGGCGACTCCCTCCATTGAAAGGAGACTTGGTAGATGAACTTTGAGAGGCATGTTTATTTTTTCCCTTAAACACGGTCAATCTAGCAGTACGGGTTGGGTTTGGTGTATTTTCCCATGCATTTGAACCAATGTATGCGTAAATATGATCAACCCTTGTGTATCCATCATCATATCCTCGAGAGGGAGTTGTCGACATCTATTGTCATTGAAAAGGTGTATGCAAAGAATATTGAAAATCGTAGTTTCATATCGCCTTTGGCAAAACCGTTTTCTATGCATTATAAAGCAAAGCTTTGACTGCTGTTGGAATGTATCACGAAAGCACAGCCCGATTTACATCTTGAGAAATCCTTACTTTACTATGAGGTAAATCTTTTGTCTTCCAAATCTTGCGTTTACTTCGTATAGTGGTTTCGATAGACAGTAAGAATTATAAATGTTCCAATTACATTTTCCATTTTCTTTTTTTTTGATGAGTGATGCGAAGATGAAAATTAAAGTAAATAAATCATGCTCATAATGAAAGATAATACTCAAATAATACAAAACTAACCCACAAAATTGTTTCTGAATATTCTTGATTGGTTTTAATCATAGCAAAATTCCGGGTAGTAGGTTCGGAGTACAGCAAACGTTGCTATACTGGAAGGTCTTTCTCTCCGAAGAGCGTACACATATATATATATAAGCTGTATATATGTATGTGTATGTTTGTATAATAGCTTATACTTTTTAGAATATGCTAACATAGAGTAAATATTTAAAATATTTGGCATATCTACACTGAAATCATCATTAAACTTACTCTACTACCGTTAACCATCAACCTATGCTGTATACTGAGGCTGATATTAAACGAACAACCTATGTCAGTATTATGAAACTGGAGAATAGTATGCATCTTTATTACTCAAGTATATTGGATTATGTAAGTATGTAGAACAATTATCAGAAAACGTAACAAGAACAGATGAAGTGGTTTGTGATTTTGTAAAACAACGATGGTCTTTAAGCTGACCGAAATATTTTAGACGAGCGCACGAGCATCGTGTCTTTCGATCGTCTACACACGAAAAAAAACAGCTACACAATAATACGCTTCAAATTTCAATGGTATTTTAGCATTACGGAACTAGCACAATTTTCGCAGCACTAGGGGATTGCACAGAGATTATAAAAGCTGGTTTTAGCCAATGAGATGGTTCATGATTTACTTTTCTTAGAAATTACTTAAATTGGGGGTTTAATTTTACGGTTTGGCAACCGTTGCTGTCGTTGCTACGACAGCTCCGTAGCCTTTAATATTTGAAGAGCTTGTTTCACGTATCTGACGAGATCTACCAATGAATTGTGTAGTGTTAAAGGACCAAATTGACGATCAAGTTGTATAAAAAAATCTGAAAACACAACATTCAATTAATATAGTGTGTACTTAATATGATCGTCATCGTTTGAAGTGTGAACAAAGTAACACAGTACCTTCAATGTGATATTTTTCAACAAGGTGGTCAGAGGCTTCCCAAAGTTCATGAGCACTTATGAGGTGCATCGTGCTAGTGCATGTTTTCTGCATGTTTGAGTATAAAGAGCGTGGAATTGATGTCATAATCTGATTCGGATGGTGTGGGGATGGATGCAGCGAAGAAGATGCTGCCGGAGATGATGTTGGAGAATGAGGTGAAGGTGTGCTTAGCTGAGGACTGCTGGAAACAGGGGGTACATCTAGCGTCGGATGCCGTTGGAAATGGTCTTGAAGATATTGCACCATTTCCTTCGTTTCACGCATTTTGATTTTAAATAATTTTAGGGAAAGCATAGATTGGCACCGCATGCTGAAATGTACGGTCAGTTTTCATTACAGATCTCACTCAATACGTGAAGCATCAAACACACTTATACAATCCTAAAGTAGAACTTACCTAAGTACAATAATCTTTGCCTCCATAGGATTTGAATAATCTGCACCACGATTGCGAAATCTGCTACCAATATACCGTATAAGAACCAACGTATCTTTGTACATTGTGAATGCAGAAGTAGAACCAACGGTTCGGTCCCGTTCCATAGAGATACCAGTCAAGATAAAGTACAACCCTGCCTCTAAGTACACAGATGCTTGCGTTGTACTCACTCTCTCGCCATCAGCCTTATGTTTCAATCTTTTAGCTTCCTCCAAATAACTATCCTGGTCCCTACTGGCCCAAAATGATGTGAAAATAACAAAAAAATAGTTTCAAGTCACACATTTCTCTCAATGAGACCTCTCACTTTAACAATTTATTAAACGTTCTGTACCGAGCGTAGTAATCCTCAAGATGATCACTCTTTTCAAAATAACTATAGTACAGTGGTTGTGGAGGGACTACAGGGGAAGGAAGATGCGGAGGATTTAGCGATGAGTCAGGAGCTTGTACCACATCCGATTCTACCGGTGGTGTTCTAGTCGTGCTCACTGACACAGAGTCACAAGACGCATACCCGAGAACGTTAGAGGAAACTTCGCCACAAGCAGTGTCTTCTTCGACCTGAACGAACAAGAGATTGAACATTTAAGAAAAATTCATCAACATGAGGGTTGGCAGGCTCATTAGTCTCTCAATTTAAAATGAACAAAACATTTACCTTGGAATGAGAATCAGGCTCGTGTTTCGTCTTAGTCTTCTTTGGCGACGATGACTTAACCTTTTTGGACTTGGACCGCTTCTTGCCTTTGAAGTCTATATCTGAACACAAGGAACCATCGGGAGGGACACGACCGGGAGGTGGATTGTGGGTCACAACTGCTGTTTCCTTTGCATCTTTAGCGTGGTCACTGGAGCTGCCCACACGACTAGAATTATGATGAACTCGTTTCAGAAACAGATCTGCATTGTTTGGGGGAGGCGCAGGTGGTTCCTTTATTGTCTTCACTCCCTTATCAGTACTTTCCCTCTCTAGTTTAACCACAACCTGAGGTGGAGGAGCTAATGGAGGTGGCGGAGGAGGAGCTGGCATCATCGTGGGTTTGCGCTTTAATTTGTTCAAGTTAATCTTAACGACAAGAGAAGATAAGCTCTTGTCGGTTTTTCCCGTAACCTCTTCCTTAATTTTAGCTGCTGGAGGAGGCGGGGGTGGTAAAAGCGCTGAAGCATTTGGGATAGATGGTGGTTTCCCAGCGGAAGTAGAGCCTGAAGTGGATGCAGACACAGCAGACTTTTGATTCTTTTTCCCGTGAGATGTACGAGAAGATGAAGAAGATGTGTCCTTCTCTTTAGGCACGTCATCCCGCTTTTTGGAAACAGGTTCAGTCACACTGGCACCCACAGAAGTAGCACTAGGATCTAACTCCCCATTATGAACGTTATTGGAAACTGGGGCATTATCTTTGCCCTTTTTTCCACTATCTTTGGCTTGTACACGATTGGAAGTAGAACCTCCTGTTGCTCCCACCGCTGCGCTTGGTGCTGCATTACTTGGAGCAGTAGTAGTATTAGCACTAGCGCCATTGCTGGCACCATTACCGTTGGTACTTGGTGCACCGGATGAAGGAGACTTGCCTAAGTCACTACTATGCGTTGGACTATCCAACTTTTGTTTAAAGAGAAACAGTCTTCGTATAGTATCATTCTTGTTTCTATCTTGAATATTTTTCTTATTTTTAGCAGCGGCATCTGGTGATGACTCCTCTCCACTTTTCTGTGCGTTGCGTTCAGTGGAAGACGAGCTGCGCTTGCGCTTTCGCTTCCCAGCACCAGTAGCATTGGCAGTTTTTTCTATCTCAGCAGTTGTAGTAGTTCTGTTAGATTCTTTTTTCAGCTTTTCGTTTTCTTCTTCACTACTACTACCGCTAAGGGATTTAGTAACCGGGGTATTGGTGGAATTAGGAGCTTTCACATTACTAGCAATGGGAGGTGGCTTCGGGGGAACATAAGGTTCCGACTTAACTTCTGCTGTACTTCGAGTGACTTTTCCTTGAGAAAAATATTGATCATCGTGATTCATTATAGATTTTCTTAATTCCAATCTCGCTTTCTAAACACGAGTTTTTTAAAACTTACGAGTTGGAGGAGCAGCAGTGGCCGGGGTGTCCAAGGGGCTAAGAGACTGTGCCTTGTTAAACAGGGATGTGGACGAGACAACAGATTCGGTTTTCACAGGCGCGTCACCAGGGGAACTCTCAGAGTTGATTGCGTTGACCTGATGTGCATTTGGTTTCGTTTCCTAGATTTTAAACGTTATAAAGTTTATTTAGAATTCTGCAACATCCTCAATACCCTTTTAATTTGCTACGTTGGCCTCAATACTCAACATTATTCTCTGGTGTCAAGCCGCTGGACATGAATAAATAGGTATTGTACTTCGCCTCAACCCAATAAAATTATGTTAATCAATTAATCATACCATTTATAAAAATATATAAACTCGCAGAAGTATGATACCTTTGGAGATTTCGACCCTCCGATGGTCGTCGTAGGGTTCGCGTCTGTGGGGGTGCCTCTGTAATCATTTTTTCTAATAAATGATGAAAGATTCCATCTCGTGGGCGAATTCTGCAAAATTCAACGTTTTAAAGTTTTAAAAGAGCTTGAAAATGTATAACTTAGTAAGCCTGTTATAGCCATAGTAAAGATAGATAAATACACATACAGTATTTGGAGTGATTTTTGGAATCGCATTGTCGACCTTCTCTCCTCCAGCCTGGCTTCCACTACTTGAATCTTCAGATTCAGAATCACTAGTTTCCGACTCGTAGCTAGAGCTACTATCACCACTTGAATCCATTCTCTGCACAGGGGAAGGCACATCCGCCATTCCACTATCTCGTATTGATCTATTTGAAAACACAATACAACGTTTATTAAAAGAGCCTTATGTAAGGTTATGTATATTTTTTAACCGTATGTAAACTTACTGTACTATTTTTTCCTCACTTTTCGAAGACTGCAATTGCAAAAAAGGCAAATTGTGCATTATAGAATTCAACCAACGATCTACAGGAAAAAACTGCGAGGCTGATAATAATAAAATGCTGTTTTTATGCTTACACGTCGTTGTGTAAATTTTTTCGTAGAGGTTTCTTTCACGGGCGTCTGGATTGCAGTCAAAGGAGCAGTAACATCCATCATTTCCTGCATGAACAAAGAATTATTTACATATATGCTAATTTTCTACTGCATACGAGTTATAAAATGAAGCTGCAAGAAAACTCTTATTGTCTTTCTCAAAGTTAGTTTTATGTGCAGCAAAGCTTAACACAGATGTGCTTACTGCAAGTATGTCATCTCATTAGGATTAGATTTCATGCAAGATTTTCCAAATGACGTACCTTTAACATACTCTCGATCTCCAGCTGACTATCAGCCTGAAAAAAGAAAGAAACGGCGTTTAACCTCAACTTAAGTAATACGCTTTACAAAATTGATTCTACAATTTAACTAGCTGAAAAACTTCATATTTGAAGAAATGTTAAAACGGCAAGTTTTTATAGCAAAACTGGTGGAGTGATGGACAATGTTGATTCAATGCCATCTATGACGAGTACCTCTTCGTAACCCAATCTGAATTCAATTATAACAAAATTTTCATCGAATTTTCCTCCTTAAATTTATGATAAAGTTATGCGATGACCATATCCTTCAGTGCATATCAGATATCTATTATACCTTTTCAGATTTTTAGAATTCTCGATACCCTAACTTCTCAATTAATATTTGTAGATGTGTTTTCCTATGAGGAAGAGTTTTTGAAAAGTTGCGTCATAAGCTCATAACTAACTGCAATTATACATTATTTTTAGAATCACGTCTTCTACCTCGTTTCTCCAACATCGATATTTTCTTTCATATAAAAATCTGGAAATGTGTTGAAAAGATTTGCCATAGATGCATACACCCCATTTGAAAATTTCGAATGTTACGCAAGATGTCATCGATTTGCTTCTTTTTTAACTAACGATAAGACAACAGAATGACGTGATGGTCGACTCACTCTACTGTATACAATTCGGTTTCTTATACTAAAAGATTAACCTAATGATCACACACCAAACAAAAGCTATCACTTCAGATACATACAAATCATAGTTCATAGCTTCAAATAAAGCATATTTTAAAATTGCAAGCTTCTTTTATTTTATCCAATTGTTTAACTGATGATGTCTATTTATGAAATATATATACATGTCTGCGTCATGATTATTTTGGCATTGCCAAAATTATTACTTTTAAATAAGGTAAGCCATACGCGACGCTGCTACCGTTAAGAAAACATTATTTAAAACATGAAATTAAATTTAGATACGATATCATATCTGATGATCCAAAGTTTGAGTACAGCCAATCATGATGCTTCCACAGACTATTTAAACCTATTCTTAACATTCGTACCTAATTATACAAGACGAGAGCATAAAGTCATATCTGGAATATCACACACCTGTTTTTTTTACAGTAATGACTCCAAATGTTTAAACTAGAACTAAAATACCGATACACAAGCTGGTGCTGATCATTTTGTACATGTGTGTTTTAGTTTAGATTTTAGTTCATATGCCATATTTATTTGCAAGCCAACAACGTTAAAAATAATGTTTTCTTCATGATGAAAAGGTTTCGCACGAAATTTTCATTCGGTTAGCGGTTAGCGATAGTGTTCAATCTTCCATCAAAAGACAGGTCGGTTGAAGAATCAAATGAGAATGAAATAATTTATTCTTGTACCGAAAAAAAAATTGTAATTGTATGTAAGTATCAAGGAGAGAGTAAAGCAAGAGCATAAGTCCCATTTAAGGTTTTTCCGCACACTGACAGATATACATCTTTAAACATCATCTGAAGTGATAGCAGCATTAACTATAATTGACTGGTAGATAGAAATATTAAAGAACCTAAATGTCTGCCAGCATTTAACAGCTTGATTTTGCTTGCAATATTACACACTGTAGCTGACGGCAAAATAAAGACAATCATGTTTGTCAGCATTAACTTATAAAAGTTAGCATTGTGGTTTCATACATATTAAAATAGTCGACATGAATAACTTTCAATTTCAATATTTGCCCATTTGTCATTTGTGTATTTTTTACTGTGATGATTGTCTTTTTATGCTTACTTAATTTGAACATCAATAAAACGGTATTATATTATTTCAAGAAAAGAACAATGGAACCCATCATCATAGTCATGCGTACCTATCTTGTAGTAAAATTTAATTTCTTGGAATAGTCGAACAATAGTCATTCCCCAGAACGAAGTTCGTTTGTAAGCTTGTCCTCTGCATTTTACTCGAGTCGACTTCATTAAAATAAAATTCCAAATTTTACCCAGTCAGACAAGTTGTACTTTAACATTGTACACAGAATTGCTTAATTGTGATTACTTTGATTACACAGTGTCATGCAAGCTGTGCTGTGATATATCACATATATATACATTTATATTTATATCTGAAGTTTAGTTGTGTTGTGCGCATCGGTTTAAAAATATTACCGAACAATTAAGATTGTCACAGTAATCAGATTTGTTCAATTCAGTTCAATATCTCCACGTCATACGTCTAATTGGCCATTTGATAGTTGATGTTCAACAGGTAGAGGAAAGGTAACACCACTAGAGATTAACTTTAGACTTTAATTTTAAGTGATTAAAAAGCCAGTGCAAGAAGTAAGTATTATCCTTATAGAATAAATATCACTGTCTTTTGTTCATCATAAAATAAATCTTAGCGGCATTGGCAACTGATTTAAGGTACGTGAATATTAGTGTGACAGTGTCAAGTTTTAGTATTTAAAATTGGGGAAAAATTTAAATTTTCGAAAAATTCAAAATCCAATTGATTTGAAAACATAGTTCTAACAAACCATAAAAAATCCAAGAACAGTATTCGCGTGTGATCATTGCAAAACGCTTAAGATTTACATATACCAGACTCCATGACGCTATGACTCCAGTCTGTTACACGGGTGAGAAGATCTTTTTGTTATTTACATAAATCATAGATAAATGGATTGACAACTTACACGTTCGAGAGCTGGTTTCCTATTAGTAGATGCATGTCTAGAGCTTTTGTCATCAGCACCACTGGCACTATCATGTGATTCCTTAAAAGCATTACTTACAGTCTTAGCACTGGAGACAGTAGAAAATTCTTCAGAGCTCACTTCAGTCACTGCGCTCGGTGCACTATTGTTACTGTTATTAAAACTCGAAGCAGTTTGTCGCACTTGATTATTGTTAATAGCACTGGTGTATCCAGAGTTTGAAGTATTACTGCTGCTGCTGGAACCGCCAACAGCAGCAGTGACTTGGGAAGCTAGTGCTGGTACAGAATTAACGGTAGAGGTATTAGAAGAGTTAGATTGTTGGGTTGGCTGAATATGGGATACTCCTTTCTGGAGAGGGTTTCCCGAAGGTCGATGTGACTGTAAAAAATTATAATCTGACGATGTGGTAAGACTATTGTTGCTACCAACTGCGTTGCTATTATTGGCGTTATTAGACGAGTTAAACAAGTTCCTATGATGATTTCTGTTATTGGTTGACTCTGATACTGATAAGGAACCTGGCTGTCCAGCAACCAACGGGGTGTGGAAATGAGGTCTGCTACCTTGATCAGCAGCGTGCCCACCTAAAAGTACTTGAGGAGGCTGTCTGATAGCAACTGGAGTACCAGGCAGCGATCCTTGATCTACTCCAATTAAGTTTCCTAAACGTCGATGAGAAGTATCCAAAATCAAATGGCGGACCGTGTCAAAGCTTCCCAATGTATTCGCTATTTGTGCAGTTGTCGTATCATCCACTGATGGCTTAACCTGAATACATAGACAGTCGAGATGCAAAAAATGATGCCACAACCTCTTTTCTATGTATGTATGTGTAAGAGAATGTACAAATTTGAAGCCGACAGGAAGTACAATTACCTTGACAGGAGCATGAAACAAATCCTGGGCACCTACACTGATATCCTTTTCATCATTTGGAAGCATCTGCTGCCGTTCTTGCCGCTGCCTTTCCCTCAGTCTGTCTCTGTCTCGCTCTAAAATATTCAAATTAAGAAAAATACATCATAAAAATTATCTTCACGGTCATCCATGAGTGAACGGAGAAAGCCAACACGCTGTCAGATATTCCATGCACCTTTCATAAAGTTATATCTTACACACCTTGCAACAACTGCATAACTATGTTCATTGCAAATATTAATACACTGCTTTCGTCAGTGTATTTTATACACTTAGGTACACTATGCAGCCTAAATTAGATGTGACGACAGCGACAGGTCCACTTATGCCAATTCCACCGTCAACCAGAAAAATACCCTGCTAGGCGACAATTTCCATAGAGATTTAATGATTAGTAGGAATGTAAATATTTGGAACATGGTTTTACGGGTAAAGTTCCTTTCATAATTAAATGCAGGGGATTCATTTTTTTAAACTTTCGATAACAAATACACAGATTCAGAATTTCAGTCAGACTCGCTAAATATCCATGCAATTTTTCCAAACACCGTGCAAGAAAGGTTCCCTTACCTTCCTGTTCGAAAGCACTATTAGTGTTAAAAAAATAAGATCCTACACGTGTCTCCATTTTACTTGGTGAGTAGAAGAGTAGTTACTTTCTACAGGAGCTGTCAGAGAGTAAAAAAAAGTTATTAACGTCAGAGCAACATCAGCACTGGAGAGTGGAAACGATTGCCGTTGTTTTCACTTTGAAGAATAAAAATATAGTTTCTAGGACAACTCTCCAGACCAGAGACAAATCGACGCTGTAAAAACTAATAAAAATAATTGTTGTTGGAGCCATTCTGACCACGTTTGACACATGATCTATCTCTTTCTCTCTTGGGAAAAAAGTTAATCGAACAATAAAAAGACATACTCGATCAGCATACTATTTAGGTAGCGATCATTTACAAAGGAAATCACATAGTTTCCAAGTCAACACAATGCAATGCAAATGAGAGTTTAACAAACGAAGGTAAGGAATGAGATAGTATTATCGGCCAAAAGCAGAGAAAGAACGAGTGTGTGTATGTCTGTGGAGCTCCTTTCATTGCTCGTTTCTTTAATTTGTCGGTAGTGGTAGTCGCTCTTGCTTGTGAGGAATGAACATCAAGATAAGAACAAGTGCGTTTAAGGAACCTCATTATTCCTACTCTTCATGATTTACACAATCCACGGAAGTATACAAATTCAACTTCAATAAACGAGATACTGAGACTGAATAATTTTCTCGAGAAACAAGCACCACTACTTAACAGAACATGTAAATCCGACTCTACACGTTGTACTGGTTAACTGTGATAAGAAATGTGCAAAGTTATGCACAAAATGTAGATCCGGTGGTGGTAGACAAAGTAGGAGGACAGTAGCAGCAAAGAACAATCATTCCACCGAACCGAGTTTATGAATGCCTTTGGTAAGCAAGGGGAATCACATAACCTCACTTTAAGAGCTCTCCCGTAAGTCAAAAGAGATTTTCTCTGTAGTAGGCAGTTGTATTTGGTTTTTCATTGAGTTTGCAAAGATTTGCAAGACAAGTAATCTTGCCTCTCTACGTTTTTACATTTCCCCATGTCACAATCTTCTGGATCATCCTCTCCCTTTCTTCCTTGTCCCTTTATCTTTGAATCCTTTCCACGAAACGAATAATGTGTTGTGCTTTTCAACTATTAAAAAGCCATCAGTGTGCGAATAAACAATGGAGATATGTAACGTCCATTTTCTCAGGTGCGAACTTTCTGTGGTGACTTTTCCAGTTTATATTAGGGAAAATATTTTATGTGTGTACTACCATCAAAATCACATATGCGTTCTTATTCCCATCACATTTTTATGACTTTGTTTCTACAAATGTTAAAAAAGAAGTTGAAATGTGTGGTTTTAATTACCTCTGGCAGACTGTTTATTTGGAATGCCATCATGACGAGATGAGCCTCGCAGCATATTTTATCAATTGCTGGAACATTGATCTAGGCCTAGGCTCTCAAAGAGTCACAGGCTTTTGTTATTAGGACATCGGTACAGCTAACTTGAAACTTAAGTGTTTGATTATCCTTGGATTTTTATAAGTTCACGAGGAAGAGCTTGTGTTGTTGAGAGAGAAATATTGGCAAGAGGAGCTGGAAAATACTTTTTTTAAAACTTCTTATCGACGAGTAACTTGTATGAAACGTCCTGTTGGTGAAATTTCAAATCGAACACGGGTATTTTTTCGAATGATAGGAAGATGTGATGATAATATTAGTAATGATGATGATGTGACGATGATGATGATGAGATGATGGTCTTTAGGTTTAGGGAAGTTTAGATTGGTCGCTACTTACTGCTGTTGCATTTTTACTATATCTGCTAGCTATTACTATACTTCATACTCACTTCACTGCCTCTCTCTTCTCTCTCTCTCTTTTCTGCCTTTGATACTTTACTTTTGGCAGATAGATAATATTATGCCAATGCAATACTATAATAATATTATATAGGCTACAGGGCACTATTTCTGCTAAGCAATAAGAGTGGTATTCATAGCAATTCAATATACTCGTGTGTCGGATGTAAGCTCCCAACTCTGGCATATGTAACGTAGGTAGCCTTAGTCAAAGTCAAACGCAACAACGAACGGCAAGTCCAAAAAGTGAGTTAAGTATGTTGGTGAAATTGTAATATGTATGCACATCTACAACAAGGCAAGAAGGGTTATATTCCTCAAGTATTACTATTCCTGCATCTATCTTGGATTTTGTACATATCCGATGCAACACACAATATAATATAATCCAATCCAGTCAGTCTACATCTCTTTCTCGTCCTCTGTTTTTCATTTCACACATTCTACTACATATATATTTATACGACTTTATGTAGGCAATCTGTGGCTACTGTGGAGCTCTGTATTGTGTTCCTACTCACTTCATACAGTTAGAATTAGAGACTTCGTCACCAGAGATGGGAAGAAAATCTTGAGAACGTTAGACAGATCAGCTAGTTGAGCTAGTATAACATTATGTTATACGTACATAGCTTTCAAGAGTGGAGAGGGCTTACACTCCAAAGCCCCAGTTAGAAAAATCCCCAATACATGTTAAATCCAGACTGTAGATAAATCATAGCAAGTTCTGACAAAAGGATGTCTTGCAATCATATTTCATAAAGAAAAAATAACTGTCAGTGGCCGTCAACAAGCAGCAACAATAGGTTATTTCAGTTCATTCAAAGTGCAACAGATATAAATGTAGGGTACTAGATGAACATGCTGATTCTATGCTATGTGGTAGGTATTAATATGGACACATTGGTTTTAAACAATACATGACATATGCAAATAACTACACTGAAACATTACTGACTGAGTTGTATGGAGGTAAAGGATTAAAAATACCACAATTCCGTGTCATTTTTTGTAATAAATAAAACACCTTTTCTCCGCTCTGTACAGGGGCGCAGTTTTGTAGGCGACCAGCTCTGATAATTTATACCTATATATATACATAGGAATCATCAAACTGTACTAACGATGATATCCGTTCCGTTCCCTTCTCATATTGTAGCCTTATAATCTTTGGACAGCATGAACATTTCCACAAAAAGGAGAGAGAAGTGAAGTGGTGAGCACTCAGCACACCAGTAGTACTACAATGGTGGTTTGACGAAGTTTTGGTAAATTGGTACATAAGAAGCACCCGTGGTGCTTCCTCCTCTTCTTGATCGAGGTGCATAGATGAGGGTTGTCGCCGTTTTCTTGCTCGCTCGTGTGCCTTTGCTCTTTCTATGCTATGTTTATTTCCTTTCCATTCTCTCATGCTCACTCGCTCTTTATGTCTTGTGTCTTGTAGCACTAATAATATGCCCCTTTCTGATATGTGGATGTGTGTGATATGATGATATTTTCTGATGATCTGCTTCAGTCACAGGCACAAAAAGCAGAAAGAAGTCACACAGACTCACTTTACTTGTGTGCATGCATATCATATCATATACATCTCATCCTCAAAGCACGGCACGGCGTGTAATGTACGTAGTATTTTGTGCAGCAAGTCGCAGTTAGTTGTAGCATAGCTTAAAGAACGGACCAAAATACTTAGAAAACTTTTTTTCAGCCTTCTTTCACGACAAAATGTATTCGTTCATGCGTTCCATGGCATTTACTTTTGTATACTTTACTTATTTTGCTTGATATTCTCTCTTCTTACCGTTTCGCTTCTCTTTTCCTTTTGGCCAACTTAAAACAGGAGTATATGAGAGCTGGTTGCTAGCAGAAGAGAAGAGTGAGAGAGAGAGAGAGAGAGAGAGAGAGAGAGAGAGAGAGAGAGAGAGAGAGTAAGAGAGAAGAAGAAGAAGAAGAAGAAGAAGAAGAAGAAGAGGTGTATCAGGAAAAATCATCACACTTATTATTGTTAGAAAACACGGTGAATGGATGGATGTGCCCAAAGAAAGAGGACATGGATTCTATATCATCGTGCACATACACATGCACAAAAAACCTTGATAATCTAGAGACGTCATATTAATACCTACTCATCTCAATCTCAATCTCATACACCGTACATTCCTTCCTACATGTGAGTGAGTTGAGCCGAGTACGAGCAATGTAATGCACGCTTCACTTCTGGTGCCCATAATAAACAACACACGGTTCGATGTGATGTGTTGGGAGGTAAAAATTGTTGCATTATTGGTTTCGTCTGTTGTTCGTGGATTGAAATGAGCTCGCGACAACAACACCAACAGAAGCAGCCACCCATCACATCAACAACATAATAAAACCCTCCTGTCCAAATCTGTGCTCTTCTCAGAGAGACGAGAATAAGTAAAGGAAAACGATGACCATGAACACTACCAATAATAATTATTCATCTTTCCTCTCTTTCCCTCTCCACAAGTCTACGTAAGAAATTGAAAAGACATTACTCAATACCATTTTGATACACGTCCTTACTATACTTCACATTTTTACCCGATTAGGAACGTAACCTACATAAAAAGAGTTTACTGTATGATGCAAACCTAGTGCTTTATTAGCGCTATCTACCAAGTATGCATTAGCATATTTGCTCAAGAAGATCTTTTCGTGGTCGTGCGTGCAATGTAACATTAACATACATACACGGACCGAAAAAATAACTCGGACAACCTTTCTTGTGGACTTTTACATTGAATTTGTGCTCTTATGTAAAGGTTTTCGTAAAATCTCAACTCACTGTTGGATAGCCCAACAAACAAGCATCATCACCACACAAAAGCATTTGAGCTAAGTACACACCAGCTCCACCACGGAGATGGTTTATGATTACATGCTGATTTTTTCGCGAAAAAATAACTCGGACAATTAAAAAACGTGAATTTTTCGGATATTTTTTGTGATTTGAGGAACATATGGTACTTTTGAGTATACACATGTAAGCAGATGGACATCTGGAATACATACAGGTGACCTACCCCTTGGTTTCCCTTTCTTTTGGTCGATTTATCCCAATTACACTTTCTTTTGAGAAAACGGAAGGGTGAAAGATTCCTCATGCGGGCTACCTGGAGGACCAGTCCAAATCTTCTCTATGATACTGAAAATATCATGTACCATTATAGACCATGTTCATAAGTCCAGAAAAACTTATGAACATGGTCTATAATGGTACATGATATTTTCAGTATCATAGAGAAGATTTAGACTGGTCCTCCAGGTAGCCCGCATGAGGAATCTTTCACCCTCCCATTTTCCTATCACCCAAAAGTGCATTCCCTATCCCCAAAAAAGTACATGTATTATTCACCTATATTTTCAACTACTAAAAATCAAAAAGGTGCAAATATAATAATACCGACGACAGTAAGAGCACGAATTCAATGTAAAAGTCAATAAGAAACGTTGTCCGAGTTATTTTTTCGGTCTGTGTATGTGCAAAACAGCTAAAAAGCGGCTCTGAAGGCAAGCTTAATAGAATATTATTATGCATCCCAGCATAATAACACTGTAAAAACCATCCCATCCCCATCTCTATGATGCTTTGTACAGGCTGTGTTGTAATCATAATATGAGTTTCAACCACTCAACCGAAGATTTGCAAATTAAACTTTCAATTCAATGCCATTACTATCGCCTATTTTTGGTTATAATGTGGAATTATATGAAAAAGACTCGCTAACTATTATAACGCGACACCTTTAAAATTCCTCTGGAGCTGAAGTTATAATATCGACAGTTTATCACGTTTTATCGTGTTGTCACACACTTCACATGCTGACACCGCCGTGTATGTCGATTACCAATCCTGCCAGATGAAAAGGACATTATGCAGATGAGACCATAAAATCATTGTGTGATGCATGCGATGCGCCGTTTCTCCCTATCATGTACCATCGTCAACACTTCCACACAGTTGTTTGTCATAAAATGTGAGATGAGTTTTATGAACGTGCAAACTTCTCATCTTCTTCGGCTTCACACACTCCTTGCCTTCCTTCCATTCTATTATTGCTTTTTCACATACGCAATTTATTTCCCTTGCTTGTGTAAGTTCTAGGCAGGAGAATGATGCCTGTACTTTACGAGGACGAAAATGAATCTCGACCAACTCGTCGATTTGTGTAGTCAAGAAAGAGGGAAAATTTCATTTGGTGTATTTGAAAATGGAAAGCTTTCTGAAGAAGCTTTTAATGAAGTCCTAAGTCCTTAGAACCAACGAGAACATTGGAAAATGTTCGGGAGCATTACATCGACTTAACCTTTCGTGACCTTTCCAATGACATCCTATCTGACAAATACATACCCCGAAGCATAAAACGCCAAAGTGGGACAACCCACTTACATAATCAAATCAATGCATCGAAGCAAGGGGACTTTTTTCAAATCTTACAATGATAGCAGGCCCCCAAAATGTCATAAACTGGCATGATATGACAAATGCATAAACGCTTAACATCTTCTTCCATATTCCTACTAGCAAAATTTTCTCCCTCACTTTACCTCACATCGGTGACAGTCGGACGTATTACTGTCCGAATCAGGATGGAGAAACAGACACGAACAGCGAACTTCCTGTCGCTGCTGTCCTTGATAAATGGTGTATGAGAAAATACGAAATGAAATGCTAGCCAATTTACAATGCTTTGACGCTACAGCAAGTATGTGGGACCATCTAAGCAAAACTGCATGGTACGTTTTACAAGTTACAATATATTAACATAAGATTTATAGCAGATCGAAAAAAGTAAAGCGAGCAAGAGAACCAAAAAATGATTTTACTCTACGCTGTCACTCAATATTCCAATTCCAGTAAATGACATTACCATACTTTCATACTTCTTATCATTTCTATCAATCGTGTAGAGAAAACTCAACTGAAGGTCAGCACTCAGCAGCATCAGCGAATTCAACATTGCCAAGGCCTATCACCTTTCCTTGTTCTTCGAATAAAATTTCACAACATCTTCTTTCATCATTTATCTTATTCACCTTATATTAATTAGTCATTTTCAATGACAAAGGAAATATGCTTGCTTAAGATTTTCTATGTATTTCCACAAAAGCGAAAATTGAGAATTTCTAAAAAAAAAAAGAACTGTCATGCATCGTGCTCCATTGCCATTCGTGCCATCGTGCATGAGCCGATATGTATCAAGACAAGACTATTAAAACTAACAACCAACACAATAACACGATAAAATTGTGCAAACAGCCCAAATCGGTTGTAAAGTGGCAACTTCTTGAAGGTGGAACGGTGGAAGTGGTCATCGTTAGGTTTATATGAGTAAGACATTATTTCATGAAAATTCGAAAGAATAGTATCCAACAAAGATCAGGATTGTGATTTGACTTACTGATAGCCAACGAAACCGACTGTCGACTTTCCCACGGAGTGAATAATACCTCCCGTCGAACGTTTTTATACAGGTACATTTTTCTGCATTCACTAAACTAACACCAGATATGAACAAACAGGCAGTTAACCGATTGACAAAAAGTTCACCAATTCACATTCAGGATTGATTGCTTGCAGCTTCCAGCCTTTTAAGACTTGTACTAACAACTGACAGCTGTACAACGACAAAAAAGAACTATTTTCTGTGTTTTTGTGAACTTAGATATATTGAACTACTAAACAACTAAAACTAACCAATGTACTTGACATTGCAATAGGCCAATAAAAATAAGAACAATGAAGAATGATGCAATAACTTTAAGCTACCTGAGTCGAATGCTATATGAACTAAATATTTGAAATGATATGATCCAGATTTTCGCAACTAATTTTAAATCATATAATACAAGAATTTTTCGAGGTTTTAAGCCGAATTGGAATCTTTCAATAATAATGTTAAGATGAATGACAAGTAAGTGACAAGCTATGTCATATGTCAATATGCAGTATTTATGTATGATTGCTCCATGCAATGAAAAACTGAAACATCTATCTAGATACCTAGTGGTAAAAGGCACACAATGCACAATCAACAATTAGTATTTGTTGGTTTTGTGCCACATACACCAACAATATGAAAATCATATCGCATTTTTATAAATGAAATTAAAAGTTAGTTTGTGGTCTCATTAAATTTACGAATAAGAACCTAACTGACAATGCTGAACGATAATAGAGAAAATTTAATTTCTGAAATAAAATGATTCATTACCTTCCAATCTCTCTGCAGGAGTGCCGAGGTACATTCCAACCATGATAAAGGTTGAAGCATATATCCTTCCCTCTTATCATATATGGAATATAATTATCCGGGTCCTTTTCTCTTCTACGGCCGCAGCAGCGTTTTACACTGATGATGAAGATGACCTCGTTTGAAATCATGAAATAAAATATGAAATAAAAATTCGTTTAACTTCAACCAATTCAATTTGTTAATTTAATTACAAAACATTTATTGCACTCATCTAGCACCCAGCAACCGTTACAGACTGTTGACTCTGAAATGGTTACAGACTGCTGACTCTGAAATGTTAACACATAATATTTAATATTATTGCCTTTTTAATCAATGAATAATTTTTCTCCTTTCTCCTCCCATCTCATATTTTCCATCTTCGGTTACTACATATTGCATGACATGAATCATGCATGTCTGATGAATAATTTCTATACATCGTAAACTGGTGATTATGTTGTCCTTACACTGTATTGTTTTACACTTCATATTGATAAACCATTTATCGATTAATATTTAAAATACCATGACACCAACACAACGTTCCACAATTTCCATCAATTTTAATTTTTGCTCTGTTCAACAATTATCCTCCTCACTCACAAAATCGACATCTTTGAAGATATTAAAGGAAAGACAAGGCGATCTTAAAATGAAGTAAAAATACTAATGACAAACTGTGCACTACTGTCTATAGTACTGTCAAAATCACCGAAATCCGATTATGTATAAAGCAACTCCAAGACCAGATAAACTCCAATAATTAAAAAAACTGATGATAATAAATAAAACACGCAGCTCGAAACCAAATTACATTAATATGGAGTGTTTACATGCCTCTCAAGCGACACATTAGAAAACTACAATTTTAGTTCAAATGTGTGAAACGAGCAAAACGGATGTTCTAATTTTTATTAGTTATATAGGCAATATGCATTCTTGTCATACAACACCAAAACATAACCAGTTACACATTCAACATCCAATAAGCATTCCAGAAATAATAGACATCTGCACCCAATCATCCTGCTTCCGCCCATACCTGTTTATGTGTCGCTATATCTTTTATTTAATTATATTACATAAATAGGTATTCTGCATGATCAAGCGCCAACACATTATGTACAAAAAAATTCCAATTGGACATTGATGCTAAAAAGCCTAAAGGACATTGACACAAATATATATATACCCCTTGTCGGCCCTTGGCCTTGCATATTATCTACCTACCTCTTGTATTGTAAGGTCGTTGTCCTGTTCGGGTATTTCGTTCAGTTCACCGACATCCTAATATAGTCAGGCCATATTCAGTCGTACGAAATGAATTACCATTTGCCATTCATATAGACCACCTACCTTGCTTGCTGTTTTAAAAAATCACGATAAGGGTATTTGGCATTTTAATTCATGGAGGCAGCCATTTTTGTCAAATGTATGTATTCAATATTTTTTATATATTGTCTATTCGTGAAGAAAAATCTGTGCAGAAAGTTATAATTTGTTATTATAAATCCATCACCTCTAACATTATTGTTAATTGTACAGTTGATTGTTGTTAATTGGATTGATGAGAACAAAGGAAATTTATAATTTCTTAAATTGAAGTCGACGCTGACAACTAACCTGTAAAAATCAACCAAACGGTCAGTTCCACTGATGACCGTCGTAATCGTGCCGTAAAACATCAACTGCCCGTGAAAATCCAACTTCTGGGTGTCCAACCAATTTATTCGTTCAACGTTGACGCAACGTTTTGTGTAAGTTGAAGATGAATTTGAAATCATCTCTATGAATTCAAATTTTGGAATTGAAATGGAATCCATTATTTATTATTGTTTGTCCGTATCTCACCCTTTGTCATCAATTGTATCATCTCTAGGCAGAGTTAGGCAAAACAAAGTTTCAAATGCGAGTTTCAATGTTAAGTATTTAGAGTAGTCAGGAACAGGACTCTCGAAGAACTATTGTGAAGAGTTGTGTATGAGTTCACTCATCGGAAGTTTGAAGTTACGACATTTTCACTATTGACTATGTATTAGTTAAAAGGAGCTCATTCGAATAAATTTTATCTCAGAACTGGGTGCACGTTTGATACTTCATTTCCTCTTCATCCTTCAATTTGTCAGGTTTAGACAGCTATTATAATTATAGAATAGCACGAGTTGAGTTGTGAGTGTTGAGTCCACACAATTATAAATATTATTTTAAAAAAACATGAATAGACTTAAAGTTGGCTTTAGCCGTTTCAAGTTTTTGGCTGGGCTGCATTCGTTACTTATTCAACTGTTAATACAAATTTATGTGGCTGAACTTCAATAACCTTATCCCCCTTGTAATTATTTATAATTGGAAGCTAGAGATTAATACTTGAAGGAAGATTTTGACTGTCCACAAGTCACTCTTCTGAAATAGATCTTATAGCTACAAAATTTAGTGGTAATTGTTACTTAACATGAAGATAGAATATTAGTTACATGTAATAGACATTTTTATACTATAAAAAATAATGTAGATCATTAACCCCGCATTATCAAGTTACTAAAGAAAAAGCGGCTGGGGTTGGGGGTTGGTATGTATAGTATATAATATTGGTTCGATGGTACGTACCAACCCCTTTTTTTGAAAATTCACATGTGTTGAAACTTGGAACTCGAATATTGAGATTAGAGTCGAGTTGGGAATAAAATGCTGAGTTTTGAATCGAAATAAAAATAAATGCTGATTTGTGAATCCAAATGCAGACGAATGTAGAGGGTTTGTAAATATCATTCTAACATAGTTAAAGGTTAGGTTATGAAGGCTAGGTTAAAGTTATATCCGTGTTGTTTAGGTTACAGTTTAAGTTTAATTTTGATTCCCAATTGCAACTCTATTCTCATCTCAATATTCGAGTTTCAACACGATTTTTCAAAAACAAAGTGGGTTGGTATGTACAATCGAACCAATATTAGTTAGAAAAAATGGGGGTTGGTATGTACAATTTAACCGCAAAAGCATCTGCTTGAATAATTTCTTTGTTCATCTCATCTCTAACTTCCGTTTCATCCCTACCATCCAATCCATTCTGTCAAAGGAACCGACGTCGACCAAGGTAAGCAATGCCTGCTTTCCGCTTTCATTTCATCACTCGTCATTGGTTAGTTCCCCAAGTGAGTCAGCGACAGACTTCTTCATTTTCTCGCTGTGTGTGGCAAATGTATATAGTTGTGACACCTGTCAGAGGTTGAAGTAACTGATGTAAAGATCTAGCCAACAATACCCCAGCAAATGGAGGGGTTGTTCATGCTAAATTTGTGTTATAGAAAGTTTTATTTTTTCTGTTCTTTGCGAGGAGCTTGCAAGGGACCTAAATTTGTGGATTGTGTGCATTTATGAATAACCCTTTTTCAGCAACTGACTTACAACTTTGCTATATATGCTATCATGTCATTCATGAACTGTTCTCATTACAACCCAAATTTACGAAACAGACTCTCCGCCACTTTTCCTTGAGGGGTTTTTGTAACACGGGATATTTAGACAAAACCAAGACATGAGGGTAGGATGTATGTTGAGCTTGGAGTTTTTATGAAAAAAGCTTTTGGTTGGAAGAATGTGATTACCTACTTAAATGTACTTCGACGTAGTCTGATTATCTTATTAATTTTGTAATTTGATTAAGGGATCCTCCTCGTAATAAAATTAGAAATAACTGGAACACTTTTACCAACGATTTGACTATTTTAACTGTTGTGTCGTCATTAAATCCCCCAACGAATAGTTACTTTTAAAAAATTAGTGGCATTTCAGATTTGTCATTTGTAGTAATGTTTACAGTTATGATGCTTGAAAGCCATATGTATTATAATTTGGTGCGCTTCTCCAGACATGTCACATGTGACGTGGTTCAAGAGGTAGAATTGTTGAAGCCTTACTTAGCCTGTGCAAGTATTTCGTTAGCTTATGTTGAGTTGACAAGCAAGAGCAAGATAGCTAACGAAAGCTTATCATTAGGTTAGTTATATTAGTGTTGGTCATATCGTGGAGATGCTCTCTCGTCTGTCTGATGATGAGGGTTAAAGAAGCAAAAGAGATATTTAAGTTTTGTTTGCCATTCTCTCCTTCAATCTTTTTATGATTGTCTGAAGCAAATAGTGAATAGCCAAGTGTGAGATGTTGAATGTCTTGTTGGTTCCAATCGTTTCCAAATTCATGCAATACAAGGTGGACTACGTATGTAAAGATGAGCTTTCCCTTTACCTTACTTGGTTTATATACGTCCTCGTTTTTAAAGCGTTGCAGAGATTCGGAGAGTATCCAGTTTTGTACAGATAAGTGGAGAGTACTCGCTCTACATACATAACAAGAATTTTATCATTGATGCCATGTCCTCGCAAGTTAGCCATTTAGCCATAAGTAAGTACAATACTCTCACTCTTATCCATCGTGATGTATACATCATATGTAATGATGGTGATGTTTTAGAATGAGAGTCAAAATTGTATTATATGTATTACTTTACTTGTACATGCATTGTAATACTGATAAATTACCAAGAGCAACGCCAATCAGTTCACTCATAACAATTGCCAACCATCTCGCTACCTCGCAGTGACTCTACTCACCTAGTGTCTGTGTATAAACCGGTGGTGGTGAAGTTATTCCCCTGTATTGTTTTACTAGCGGTGGTGGTGGTGTAATAGTGACCTCACACTTTTGATTTTGATAAGAGAGCATTTTTTGGGTGACAAGTAAGGATATTTAGATATGATTATCATTCGTTTATACCGTTATTATATAATGCCATCCAAAGATTTCAAGATTGCTGCTACTAACAGCTATTAATTAATTTCTAGCCGGGAAATATCTGCTCTCGAAGCGGTGTTTGTGCGAGGAGTCTCTCCGGTAGTGAGGAAGACATTGAGGAGCTGGGTGAGAGGCAGTGACAACCGACTGAAAGAAAGTGCTGTGAGGTAAAGCCTGGGATAGAAAGCTAGCAAAGCTTACGTACGTTCATAGCAAAAGTGGACGAGGAGGAGGAGACTACGTACAAGCGAGGGAGTTCTGCCATCAGTTTTTGTATTGTGTATTTTCTCTCATCTCTACACAGTAAGTGATCAAGGCGGCTATCGGTCAGTTCAATTTTGGATCACCGTAATTCACCTGCAACCCGAGTGTGTATGATTTTATTCAGTTATTTTAAGAGAGTCATATGTGCAATTTATACATTCGCATCTTTCATTTTTGATGCTTGCTCTATGGTAGCGTCAGCTTCCAAGTGCCGTGTTTAGGGAAATTTACTGGAGTTTTAGATTGTAAGATCTTATTGTAATCATATATTCTATTGTTTTATTCGTAGCTTTTTCCAATCGGAGCATTTGAAAATGTCTGCTGAAACGGAAGTTAAAATTGGAGACCTAGTGTGGTAAGATCAAATCGTTCTTACACTTATAATGAAATATGCATCGTTTGGTTAAATATTAGTATGTGAAAATTAACTGAAACTACATCTCACAGTTTACAAGATTTTTCAGTAGCAGTAGCAGTAATTATTAGTTGAGATATTATTGTTGTTTGTTAGGGAAGCGCTTGACGTTTTGTTTTAGTTCTGAGTTTGTTTGTTTATTAAACTCATAGCCAATGTGTTCGTACTTTTGCGTACTGGTATATCTCCTTATAAACTCATAATGTTATGGCGAAAGTGTCAATAGTATTCGAACTATCCTATTACTTCTACACGAGGACAGTATTTTGGGCTGTTTTTATGATTTTCATAAGGTATGTTTACCCACTTATGTCATGGTACAACCTGTTGCCAGACGCTAAACCGAATGACAGTAGAATTCTCTTAGCTGGCTAGGTTAGATTCAGTTAATTTCCAGATTTTGTGCTCCAAGTTTAACATGCAAATTATCTCGCAGGTCATAAGCGAATCATGTTTTGCCTGAAACAGCATTTAAGAAAAATAATTTTATCAGCCACTAAAAAAGAATTACTATTACCAAATATCAGCATATACATCTGAGGAAAAGATTGTGTTTCTTTTAATTCGAAGGGCTAAAATGAAAGGATGGTCCCCATGGCCTGGCAAAGTTTGCACTCCTACACCTGAATTACAAAAGTCCAAAGCTAAAAACAACAAAAATCAGTTCTGTATTTGGTTTTTTGGATCTAACAACTATGCGTGGATCGAGGAACATAGCATAAAAAATTATCAACTATATAAAGATCGGTTGTCTAAAACTTGCAAGAACGCTGCTTTCAAAGAAGCTTGCGCTGCAGTTGAAGATTACATTACCAGAAAGGCTGCTGGAATTGATGTCGATGCTGAGTTGTTTCCAGAACCTGGCACAGAATTAGAGTCACTGCCACTTGCTATGGAACCTATGGATTCAGACGGTGTTGCGGATGAAACTAAACAGGACCATGACTCTGATGCTGACATTTCACTCGCAACTGATGAGGTAAGATAAAGTCTGTGAGTATGAATACTAATTTCGCTGTGAAACTAAGCAGTTTTATTATTTACAGTCAACTCTCCCTCCAACGCCTTCCCCAAAAAAGCGAAAAAGTGCAGATGATACTGCAGCAGAGCCTTCAGTAAGCGTTCTATTTAATTTGTTTGTTACATATATGGTATTATTAGGTTTATTATTGTGTAATCCTAATTTCTTTTCGTATAGTCTGAAAAATTTTCAGCACCTCCTTCCCAGAAAAAGAAAAAAACTTCTGCACGTAATGGGGAATCTTTCACTAAGAAACGGAAGTCCACGGCTGCTACTCCTGTCGATGGTACTACATCGTTTGTCAAATATCCCAATCATGCTCCGCGCAGGTCAGCTGCAGATATGTTTTTGGATCGCCCTTCTTCCCTAAAAGCTACAAAGGTTTGACAGTTGTATATAAACTATTGAAAGTTGTAACCATCATTAAAATATTTTGAATTTAAATGTTTGCTTTAATAACCATTATCATTATCTTTTAGGAGGAAACGCCTCTTGACGTTGGTTGTGTAAGTCAATACCTGAAAGACAAGCAGATCACCCCTTCACCCCTCAAATTTGGATTCCTTGGTCTTGGAATTATGGGACGTGGTATTGTGAAGAATTTACTGAATTCGGGTCATAGAGTGATTGTTTGGAATCGTTCACCGGACAAGGTTAGCTACTCACATTTTGTCCTTTATTTTCTTCTTCTTTTTCTGTATCTTCATTTCAAAGGGAATTTCGTCAGTGTATGCTCAGATGCTGCAAATAAGCTATGTTACATTCACCATTTTTCCATTTTATGAATGTTCATAAAAAGTACCAGTATCAAAGCCCGTAATCGAATACTTGGGCGTTTTATTGGTATTTTCACCTCTCTACTGTGGGGGTTATGTATTGTTAAAGTACATTTCAGTTCCGTAGTTCTTCGCAGGGATTTGCATTTTAGCATAATAATGACTTCCAAGAAAATTTATGTTTAGAAACCGAATTTTTTCGGCACTACCGAAAATTCTAGTACAGTTTACGGTTTAGTGTAAATTACGCGCGTGCGTCCGCGAAAAAACAAAAACTGTTTAAATATTGTCGTGAACTTTGTTGGGTTAAACTGAGCGATGTTTAACAATGCTTATAGTGAGACAAGTGTTCCTTTTCACTACAATGCAATGACAACAAAGAACTTTCACACTTTGAAAACAAGGGTCAAATGACTTTTTATAGATTAGTTTAAGGGAGAATAATAATTACATGAAATTGACATGTATACAGTACGTTCCTAGAATTGATGTCTGCAAGCCCATAAAAATGGGTACATTCGATTCGTTTTCGTACTACTGATCCCTGATCCTATTATTATTCAACTCCGATTGAGGTGTGAAATGATAAATCCTTTCTGGTAGAATTGGTCCTTTAAGTTTGTAGAGTATGTTAAGCTTGAAGTTTGTACAATTCATGGTCTCAAAATATTTTTAAAATGAAAATTTTTTTATGAGCCTGTATGTCTCACAATCTTCCTCTCTATCCCATCTGTATATCTGTGCGTTGTGCTGGAATCGAAAGTCCATAGACAAGATTTAAAATGAAATTAGTCGTATCGTTAGTTGTATTTTGAGTCTGAATTCACCTCGAAGGATACTCCGGAACCAATGATTGATAACATCAACAAGGCGCTTGAGCAGGCCTTCGTGGTTGAGTCGTACGGCCGTTATTCGTACTGACTATCACTTACGCATAAGGCGGAAGTTCAATACCCCCTTCCGCTTATAAAGTAAAAAAAAGTATAGTGAATCTTAGATTGTCG
>JAHZNA010001876.1:0-41980 GCA_027743935.1 Sinodicranocentrus sp. ZH6
TTGAAATTTTCCTACCATGTGTTTAAAGGTATGGCGCAAGCAGGAGGTAGCCAACTGGGAGCAACTCAAACAGGTATGGCTCAAAACGCAGGGTCAATTGTAGGTGTTGCTTCACAAGACGGTTCCATAGCTGGTGATGCGGCAGGTAATTTTTCAAGAAATATTAAAATGTATTGTTCATAAAAAAACAGAGATTGTAATAGGATTATTTTTCGTACATTTAAGCTTCAATGGCTAGAGATCGTGCTGGAATGAGTTCCTTGATGGGTCAGAATTCAGGCATTGCTTCTGGTTCGAACCTAATACAAGGTGTGTTAAAATCTCTTTCTTTTGAGCCAAATCTGTAAATCCATAGGGTGGGATATATATTTTAAATGCCTAATGCAGAGAAGATTGGCGTATTTACTTTTTTAATGAGTTACGTTTGGCGGTTGAAATGGTCAACATGTATTGATAAAAACCTGCAAATTTCAGGCAGAGATCTCCTTCCATCTGAAATATTTAGAGGTTCATTTACGTATTTAAGGTTCTGGCGTGGCGTCCATTGCTGACAGTTCTATTAAATCTAGTAGTTCTGGGTCAAGTGGCGGAGCATCAGATTTGAATACTTTTAGTGGAAAGGTTGATAGTACTGGCGTAGCGGGTAGTAATATGGCACACAATATTATGCAAACCAGCGGAGCTACGACATCTGAGGGAAAGATGACAAGTGGAAATGCACAAGAAGCTCAATCGGAAAGTTTGGGTTCGTAGTCTTGTACAAATGATTTTTATCAAATGATTTGGTAAGTGGGAATAGTGGGATGCTCATTTCTGACTTGCTTGCCTTTGAATTCGTTCCAGCCGTAGGGTCTCAATCGTCCCAAAATGCACTAGCCCAATCGCTAAACACTACGTATAGATCTTCGAAATCTGAAGAAACCACTGTGATTAGAACTACAAAATATTTTAGGTCATGGAAAATATACATACAAACCATTGAATTCGATGTGTCCAGCGTCACTTCTAGTGTAGATTTCAGTGGTGACACGTACTTAGATCAGTTCAAAGGAATGCAGTTTGGTGGACAGCTAATGATGGTCGGCGATGTGGTATCCGAAAAACCTGTAACTGCTGGCGGATCTTGCTTTCATGCCGGAATTTTTCCTCTGAATGACGTCAGCACTTATTTAGAGTGTACTCCTAACCAAGCATCAGTCCTCAGACCTGTTATTCGTAGATGTACTCAAAATTACATATTTAATTATCAAACTGGAGGCTGCATCCATACATCAGCGTCCGAAATACTGATGGAAGATTTGGGTTATCGAGTTGGACCGGGCTCGGAAAAAGAAGCAAATGCAGCTGGACTTATAGCTCCATTTGATGTATACGATTTGGTCGGTTCAGCCCCGCAATGCATGACACCGGGTCCGAATCCTCTTCAAGAGGAGGATAGAGTGTATATTATGTGCCAAGGGCCTAATGATAGAGGTAATTCGAGCTTGAAACTTATAGTTTCCTCCAAAATACCTTTTGATGTTATAATAAATTATGTTTGATGTTCCAGGCATTTTGCATCAATGCCCGTATGGGTACTACTACAACCCACGCCAACAGACGTGTACCATCGGAAAAATTCTTATGTCAGAACAAACTGCTCAAGCCATTCCGGCTATGGAAGGCTTCAAGGTTTCCGGTGCTTCTCCCATGTTTACTACGCAGCAGTGCGTGTCTACAGGAACTGCTCCATACCCTGATTACCGTTTTTATATTTCCTGTGATTTATTGGAAGGCTCGACTTTATACTTTACTCAGTCTTTCTGGCAGTGCCCATTCGGATTATATTACAATCATATTTATCGAGCATGTACGAAGGCTTCCATGTTCAGTGGACATCAGGTTCGAAATCATTAATCTTCAATTGGGTTAAGGATTATCACTTTTTGACAAGGAAAGCTTTAATCAGTAGAGTTTGTTCTATCTAGAGTATGGATTCTTGGGATGGAGCTCATACTGCATGGGAAATATCACAGCGAATGGATATTCGATCAGGAATATCTGTTCCTATAAGCTCTGTTCCATTTCATGTTCCAGTATCCCATAAGGAAGGCAAATTTCCCCTCCGAGATATTCGCTATTATTATACGACAACTAGAAGTGATCCACTGGGAGGACTAAAAACAAAACTGTTTATTTGTCACTCTGGATTCTATTTCAGTCATAAGCGAGGTCACTGTGTACCCTCGTACCTTCATGAGTATGTTTTGGCTGGAGCTAGTTACAAATTAGGCATCAATCTAGCACAACAAGCTGGCATCAATATGGCTGGACTTAAATTAATAGGAAATACTGGAACTGAAATGTCTGTAAAAATTGCAAAATTATCAATTGGCAATACCGCTGCCCTGGAAAACCCGAAAAGTGTGTTTGGAACCATTGTTGCATTAGAATCTTTACCGATCGAACTAGCCCCATGCAGTATTCCAGGATATTTCCCTACTCCATACTACAGGTTCTATTACGTCTGTGTTGCTAAGCCAGGTAGTTCTATGGACAATGATGACAATGATGACTCAAATGAAAACACGGGAGTACAGGGGAGAGCAAATGGAAATGATGCAGATGACGATGATGAAGACGAAGCTTTCATTCAAACTACATTTGCCTGTCCACCAGACTTGTTCTTCAGCGAGTTCTACGGCTTCTGTGTTGGACCTTATGCTCTTCAATTTGTCGGTTTAAGTCGACTTGAAAGATACATTTGGACTAGTCATAAGATACGTGGCAAAGTCCATAATGATGGAACAGAAATCGCCAGTAATTTAATTCCGTGGGAGGCGTCTCAATGTATCAAAGATGGAAAGTTAGGAGTCCGGGATCCAAGATATTACGTGTTATGTGCTGGAGGAACCCGGAAAACATTTTTATGCCCCACCAACATGTACTTTAGCTCACATCACCAAGGTTGTGTTGCCCTTAAAGACTGTGATTGTTGGTATAAGGCTGGCTATTTGGCAGATCCTTTCCCAAAGAATGCATTTGGGGTAGAGATGAACATCTTAATTCATTTAGATAGATCTTACATGAATTTGCTTAGACAAGCCTTAATACCAGTTGTGAAAAGGAGCGTCATGGCTGGAAGAAGTGATGGGAAAACAGCCACTCTTGTCAAGAAACTCGTTTGCTTTTGGAGAGAAATGGAAAAGTATAGAACCTTACAATACCAATATATATTCCCGAGATCTTAAACAGAAAACGTCTGAGGTTATACTGGCCCAATTATCGTACATTATTAATGTAACTTTGAAAACAAAGAGTAAAATTTACTGCATACACATAAATTGTAAAAATTTGAAAACAAACACTGTATTTTGTGGAATTCATTTTTTGGCTGTAGAGGTTATTTTTAGTTTTAATTAGACATTGTATTGTTTCCAGAAGCAAATTAAACGATTTTAATTAATCTTCTTTTCTTAATCTACGTTTGGTTGTTTTCCAGAAACGCTCATGTAACCAGATTAATTTGCAGTATTCTCCGAAGCTCGTTATTTGAGAAATTCAATTACATAAATATGATATATGTACATGTACTTACATTTACATAATATATGCATATAAAAATATTCATTCCAACAAAAATGCCTCAGAGTAAAACTCTACTTATTGGAATATGCACAACAGTATAATCAGACAATAAACCAACAAACCATCCGATATGATCTCAATAGCCCTGGACAGAGTCCAGTTCCAATAAATATTTAAGGTATAGAACAATTTAATTATTCAAAGTATGACGAAGCTATATGCTAATAGCTTTTTTAGCTTCGGACTTGGAGGCATTTGTATTTACATAATTGTTTAAAATTACATAAGCTGATGCTAAAAAAATCCCAGCTGACTGGTTGTTTACATTTTTCCACATTAAAACTAATCCTACAGGTGCTTTTTGTATATAACTGACTCCGTCGGTTAAAAATATCTGAAAGGTGCATTTTGAGAAAAGGGAGAACGGCGAAGATGGTTTTTTTCTTTCAATTTGCTCCCAGAAGCTTTAGTACGACCAGGACAAGATAAAGATAAGCTCCTTGGTATCATATACATATGTATTCAGTTATTCAGTATTCGTGTGATGATGGTATTTATAATGTGTAATCGTTTTACAATACAGGTTGACTTGATTGACTGTCATAAAATACCAACAGTAACATTTTTAATTTTTACTCCTAATTGTGATTCAGGATTCAGGTATAGGTTGGCAACATGCAAAATGGGAGACTGAACTGAGCGATTCAAAATTTTGTTACAATTAAAACGTTTCGAATATGCTTTTGATTTCTTGCGTATGGATAAGGATGGAACGCACGAAGTAGAATAATTTTTACCTTATCAGTATCAATCAGTAGCTGTGACGCTAATATGCTGTGCGGGAAGTGTTGGTTTAGTGTAGTTGTGCTGCAGGGTATATCTGCTTAAGCAACTTAGGTACCGCTGAGCTCTGTGCTGAAGCGTATGCATTCCTTTGCTGGTTGTGTTACGTGTTTGTTAGGTGCCTCTTTGCGGTGTTTGTTTTGTACATGTCCAGGTCCAACCAGTATTTAATGTATACATAGTATATACATCATACAGACAACAGACGTATATACTAGACTTGTTATGAGAATGAGGATAATTTTTGTTAGTACAATAATAATTCAAAATGTCAAAAAGTTTTTCTGAAGAACCGGATTTTCGAAACACCAGTACTGGTGTTCAGCTACCAACTTTCATTCCAGAACCACAGTCCTTATCATCAAAGAAGGTATGCATATAGTATTTGTGTTAAACGTTTTCAACGTGTGTCTGCTTTGTATCAGTTATCCATTTTATTTTGAATTATAATTTTGAAAAAAAACTGGACTACAACTACAGTCTTTGTGCCAGCAGTATAAATTTGTCATTTCTGTTTTGGTTCTTCTTTCAAGGATCGAGAAAAAAGAAATTTCCGCTATATTCCGCCTGCTCCAAGACCTCATTACGTGCGATCTGTGCCGTCTCAAGCCCGTCTACTTCACTCTCGTAATGATTCACATGACCTCGATGTCTCGTTCCATTACCTGATGAATTCTACCAACAACGCTGGCAATGATAATGCAGGTTCCAGCTTTTTTAGACAATTTTTCGAAATTCAAGAAAGGCTTGGGTTCGGGTCATTCGGTGATGTATTTCGAGTTAAAAACAAGGTTGACAGCAAAGAATATGCTATCAAAAAGTCGAGAAGAACGTATGCTGGAGAAGGGGACAGGTACGTTAAATTAAAGTTTTAGAGCTCTTTTTTGTCGTGATATTATTGTGATATGATTTAGATTTTATGTGTATCCTATGTTGGGTGGCCAGATTAGTTTTTATTTTGATCCTCCTATTTGCGTTTTGTAACAGATCGAGGCAGTTGAAGGAAGTCCAGCGCGTTGTTAATATTCCTACAAACATTCATATGGTAGTATTGGAAAGGGCTTGGGAGGAAGAAGGATATTTATTTTTGCAAATGGAATTACTATCGAAATCTCTCACGCAAGAAATAGAAGATGGACATTATCTGTCCGAAGACGAAGTAAGTATACGTATAATAGTCTTCTATTTACTCAATCAAACTCAACATCAGTTGATTTTGAACGCCAATATATTTGTAGTATTAATACTGAGATTTGCTTATCCACTTACTTAAAAACATGCTGAAAATTGAATGTTGAAAATCGAAATGAAAATAAGTGTTGAGTTGGGTTGGAAGTGTGTGAATATATCTTTTGAATTGGTTAGATTAGGGCAAGGTTTAAGTTATATCAGTGTATTAGGTCAGATATTAGCTCTTCGTATGGATTGGTGTCCTTTAAAAGGGTGTTGGTTTAATAGTTTGAATGAAACTACTAACTGCTCAACTAAACATTTGGTTTCATTTTCATTACGCTTCTCAACTCAATACTCAACTTAACATCATTTAGCATGATTTTTTTAAAAAGTGGGGGTTGGTAAGCTGGCTTAATGTATTAATATTAGTATTAATGTTTAATTAAAGAAAATGTAGTGAAATCACGTGTAATAAGCGACTATGTCTTAACTAGCTTACTTGTATACACGTATAATCGTACAGATATTCCAGTTTACTAATGTATCTAATTTTCTTAATCAATTTAATTTACTCCGAATTTGTACTCTTTAGACGTGGGACCTGTTTATTGACTTGCTGTCCGCTTTACAGCATCTTCATATGCACCATTTGGTCCATATGGATGTTAAACCTGACAATATCTTCTTAACTATTGATACGCCAAAGGTTTATAAGCTGGGAGATTTCGGAATAGTAGTTTCTTTAGAGGAAAAGGTTAGTCGTAATTCTATTTTCGGAAGTACATCTTGCGCTTCGACTTTAACTTTCTGTATTTTATTGGTTATAGAAAGACGTTGTGGAATTTACCGAAGGAGATTCTCGCTATTTGGCTCCTGAAGTAATGCAAGGCAAGGTTTCAACAAAAGCTGATATTTTTAGTTTAGGATTAACGCTTCTAGAGGTAGCATGCAGTGTAGACTTACCTAAAGGTGGGGACCTGTGGCATACACTCAGAAGTGGATCACGTTTACCAGAACCATGTCCTAGAGGTAAACTAGGATTTTTTATTATATTAGTGCCAACTTTTATAACATAATTTAAAATGATGATAATCTGGCCAGAGTTCTGAACTATATGAACGAAGCTATATTTAATAATCTGATCACATTATGGTCAGAAAGACTAGTTGAATTGAGCTGTATGTTTCGTACAGTAAAAGTAGAAATACTTGATTGTTTTCAGAAATGCCAGAATCTCTTAACCAAATCATAAAGTGGATGATTACGCCAGATGTTGGCTTGAGACCCGAAGTGACTGACTTGTTGAAAATTCCTGTGGTGAGAGCTTATAGTCAAAGGCGTCGCTGGAAATTACGAATGGCAAGACTGAAAAAGAAATTACACGCAGTTACTCGTTTGTGGCATGCATTCCTGGCGTTTTTAACATCTTTGATGTTTTTCAAAACTTCCAAGAAGGCAGATGACGTGGGGGTGGATCATTGTCGAATCACTCCTGAGCCATATCCTTTGGAAAAAGATATTCCCAGTGTCATCCTTAACGATAACTCATTTTCGGATGGTAACTCACTCATGTTTAAAATTCGTTAGCTTACTATATTCGTTATCTGCAAGTCATAAACACTGCTTACTTGATACTAATATTATTTAGACGAGGATATGCGTGGTAACAGAAGTCCAGTCTTTGCTTCAACGCCAATCCCACATTCAAAGACGAAATCTGGAGGGTAAGACAAATCATATTAAATTCTAATGCCTGAATTCGCTTTCTAATGTAACTGCGGAAAGTATGTTTGCATGAATAAAGTTTCCTTGTTTAGACGACTCCGAAGCAGTCGGAGGAACGAAACTGGAGGGGATTATCGTGCAATGGGCAGCCCAACTTCTCGCAATCTTCTTAAGGAATTTGAAGCTGTTTCGGATTAGAGATTTTTAAATACCTGAAAAACAAACCTTTATTATGTCCAATGTAATTAAGTAATTATCCACGTTATATATAAGATTAGTCTGCATAAATTGTAACTGTGTTGTCTGCTGTAGATTTTAGCAGATCAGCGTACTATATTGATATGTCAGATGCAAATTTTAGTAATCGTATAAATGAACTATCAGTCAGAAACTATTGAAACGAGTGCCTTTGCCAGTCCTTTCGATGGATGCATTAATAGGTATTAAGTGTAAGTTGTAGAGAAAGAGCAGTGTAGACGTAAGGATATGATATGAAATCTAACAAATGAAACGTTATTACGACTTATTTTTTAGGCATTATGATTTTTATTTTATTACCATCACAGTTTGTAAACTGGATTTTGGAAGTTTATAAACATTGTACTAGTGCTCAAAATCAATTAAAGCCATTTTATCTATTATCCGTATTGTCATTTTTTATGCATGTGTATTGTATCTGTATTTTACTATGTTCTTATCAAGTTTGAACTGGAAAGCACGGTACAGCTTTCCCTGGATACTTCAAGAATAGAATTACATTGCATTGCTCAAGTTTAAATGATACGCGCTTTGTAGTGATGATCCTCTTTGGCCTTGATTTGGCATCGGTTTCATATTTTATAAAGCCACTTTCTTGTTTCTTCAAACGGGTCTTCGTTGGGAACGTTAAACGCCTTAATAACAATCGAACAATTATATACGCATCGCATAAGCATGTGCACACTTTTTGTTATTCAAACAGATTATGTACGTTATGTAAAACCTTGGACCATACCAATGCTGAATTAAAGGGTTTAAAATGACATTAGCCACGACATCGAGAAATCTCCACGCATTCAACGGGCTGCCGTGAAACTGCGGGCACCCTAAGTAGCCCAGTAGGAAACTCTGCCAAAATGTGTCAATCACTGAAGGAATGACGAGTGGGTAAAATATAGACTTCTCAGTTGTTCTAATACAAGAAAGGATATATTGGCGTTTGACTGCATTCGGAGTGTCCTAATTTTTTAAAAAAAAATATTTAGAATAAGCTTTTCTCTGGCTAAAGCTAAACCAAATTCAAATTGTACATGAATGATTGCAATTTACAATATCTGCGTCTGAGATAGTTTCCTCGTAGACTGCATTTTCCGAAAGCTTTGTAGTCGTTTTTAAACATGCGATCAGCGTTCCGTAGACGTGTGTCACTATATCATCATAAAATATCGAGGCTGACTCCTTTTTCCCAAATTCTGTCTCGTATATATGGAACAGTGTGTTGCTTATTGTGTGGAACATTAATGCTTTACACTTGTCTTCCGAGTGTACTGCGCGTAGCAATAAAGTTTCGAGGAAAGTCCAACGTAAGAAATTTTTGCATTTAGGTTAACATCCAGAAGCACATTTCTAGCTGATAAATCTCCGTGAATGACCTGCATTTTAAAACGACTCAATTAAAACCAAGAAGTTCCAATCCAAATTGATTTTTTTTTCAGAAAATATGGAAAGATATTACTCAATAAAAGATATGGAAATAAAAGCAACCTATTATAGCCTAAAATGTCTGATTTAAGATATTACTCGTTTTGATACAAGAAACTCCATCCCTTCAGCGACATGTATGCATGCACCATGTTATTAGATGCAGTATGTTAAAAAAATTTACTGAACGTACAAGGGGGCTCAATATAACCGTTTACAGAGGACTTATGTTCGCTAAAATTTGAAAGTGTGTTAATTTTAGTCAGCATTATTATACATCTGAACCTACGTGGTTAACAGATAAATTTACAGTTTCACCTACGCTGATAAATTTTGTTGTTGAACTTGTCCTCTCTGCACAACATTTGTGAAGTTTGATCTATTTGCTGCTAGGTATTCTTCCAAGGACCCCTTTTCACAAAATTCCATGACCATCAAAAGTCCACCTGAAAAAAATTAATGTGCGATTAAGGTGATTCTCGAAAAGATATGACGTTTTTGATGCTGTAATTTCGCAAACCCTGGCCCAGTTGATTTGCACATAATCCAATTAATCTCACAATCCTCTCATGTACTCCAACGTACATACATCATAACATAACTTTTGCCTCTTTTAGTAAAACCTGGAGTGATGTTTTAGGATTGGAATTGCTTGTCTTTACTGCAACAATGAGAGGAGTCTCTCTATATTTTCTTGCACAAGGGATCCCTTCACAAAAACACAATTAGTGAATGCGGCGCACTATATAGTGGCCATTAGTGGGTAACAATTAAATATTATCATCATATTGTAGTTTATTTTACCTTAAACACAACTCCAAATTCTCCAAATCCAACTGAATGCCGATAATCTAAAAGTAATCAAATTAAAACTTTTTAACTGCTAAATCACAAAGGTCGGCAACCATATCGCCACTCTTTGTTAATTTGCATCACACTGACCAACCTGTAATCGCTCCCGTGAAATCTCTAAATTGCAATCATACGGTTTATTCTGCGCAAATAGCTCCCAACTAAATTTTCCGTTGTCACCATTCTCTTCAGCTATTTCCTGCTTGCCATTTTCCTTATCAAGATCCAGTCCAAAACCTTGGCAAAATTCTTCGATTTCCTTGTTGGACAAGGTATCAATATTTCTATATTTTTCCTTAAATTTCCTTATAATTATCCACAACAATGCGATTTGTATAGGTATAATAAATATCAATCCAACACAAATGAAAAGGTATGCATATTTGAAAGATAAATCAGACGGAGATGAGTGTAAGCTGCACGTTTTTACGGAACGAATTTTATAATCCAGATTGTATTCAGATAAATCTCTCATGGACCTTTTTAACTCTAAACCACAACCCTCACAGTTTATGTTCGGTGAATACAACAATGCAGCTGCCAACAATGTCTTTTAAAAAGATTGTGCAGTGTGCACACAAAACGTTGAATTTAAACAATAATGCAATAATAATGCAGCTTCGTTAAAAAAAACTAAGCAAGAGGCGACAATTTCTTATTGTCATCTTATTTTAACTCTAAACCACAACCCTCACAGTTTATGTTCGGTGAATACAACAATGCAGCTGCCACTATTTAGCTTAATTGACCTTGCAAGTCCTTCCCATTTTCCATTACTAATTCGGAAATCCATGCATCCGGTAATATTCAATGGAATGAATGTGAACGTACCTGATAACGAAATAATTCCAATTTTCTTCAGTAAATAATTATACTTAATGTGATTGTGCTTGATGAATTAAGTACCTTTGTAACTGGGTTCTGAGTACAAAGAAAAATACGTCATTGCAAGATCGCTCTCCATTGGCGCGGTCGTGGTAGCCAGTTCCGTTTCAAAATTATGCTTGAACTGGCAGGGACTGAAAGCTTTAATGGTTTCTCTCGCAGTCAAAGCTATTCCTCCTCTCCATTTGCTGAAATCTTCCAAGGCTGGGTTTTCAATCATAATTGCATAAACTTCGGTAAAATCATTAACTACGCAATTGTACACCCCATCGTCGTTACCCACAAAGGCTAGGAAGCAAGTTCCCTTCTCAATATGGATAGAATGGAGATCGTTTTTATTTAGATGACCCACTTGAGTACAATTTCTATTGATTGTAATTGATGTTTTCTTACCTTTGAAGAACTTTCTTGAGTAATAAGAAAATTGGATTTGCGGCTGGTAATTTTGAGTTGATACTACTTTTCCTTTATCTGGAATACAAGGAATAAGGATCTTCACAGGATCCAAGTGAAAGAGCTTTATCGTTAAAACCCCAGAATATAATGGTAAGGTCTACGGGCTGTGACTTGGATTTTCCGGTACAGTTATAATTATCGTACAATTGTATGCAATCGGCTTGATTTGTGTCAATAGAAGATATTTTGTTCTTGTATTCGATCGGCAAATTTGTACAGTTGGTGACAATGATTGCTAAGAGGGACCCTATATGAATATTTTTAAAACAATTATGTGTCACATGGATGGATGAATTTTTAACAAAATTAATTATGTGCTCTTGCCCCGACTGCTGTCATCCGTGTAAAGAAGAATGACATCTGAGACAGCTTTTGATTGGTGTGCAGTGATGAGAACCAAGAAGAGAAATATAAGTTTCCGAAAAATGAAAACGGTTAAATACAATTGATAATTTTGAGCCATTGTAGTTCCCTGCACACCGGAGTCTCGCAACCGTATTTCCAGAATGGAATAATTTGTCGGTATATCTTCTAGGTAAGTCCAACATTGTGAAGAGTTAAAAAGTTCTACTTAGTAAATATTAGACCCTAAAGTAGCCAGAATTTTATCCGGACTTCGACTTAGTAAACCTTTCAAGGATCAGAATGAATATTTCCGAGTTAATAATGGAAGTTAAGGTTAAACTAATACAGTAAGACAGCGTGATCGTATGCTTCAATTAGAACTCAGAACTAGAACCCAGTGTGATAACCAGATTTGCATTAGAGAAGCATAATGTTGAGATTTTTAATGACTAATGAAACGTTTGTTCACAGGATACATGGAAGCCATCGTACTACCAACAAAAAAGTACAGGAAGACATGAATAACAAAGAAGGTGCGAGAATTGGTTAAATTAGTTGAAATTGTTAACACTGAATAAAGCTCAAGTTCAAGTTCAAGTTCAATAATTCAGCGTGAGCTAGCTCATGGTCAAGGTGTACATTTTCTTCTCACAATCAATATGGAAATATGGAATCCAACGATAACGATAACCATTAGTAATAACAAGCTTGGTGTCTTTAATTCAGCTGAACAATACTGTCCCAAGCAAAGCAAGCAAAAGTCTTTTAAAAAGATTGTGCAGTGTGCACACAAAACGTTGAATTTAAACAATAATGCAATAATAATGCAGCTTCGTTAAAAAAAACTAAGCAAGAGGCGACAATTTCTTATTGTCATCTTATTGTCCTTCAAAAAATCCTGTTTTAAGCTATTCCTAGGTAAGTTATTTATATCATTTTATTCATGACTATGATATTGTGTCTCTTCCTATGCATCTTCATACAAACTTACACATCATAATTCTCGATCATGAGTGATACATGTGTAATGGAATTTGGACAATTCTGCGAATAATACAATCCCAATAAAAATTTTGCTTGTAATAAAGTTCGATCGAACCCCTTCAAATTTTCCGATTGTGAGGAGGAAATACTAAAAATTTAACCGGTTGCGATGTAAAGACTTGCGCTATATATTTTTCTGGTTCCTCAACCATGTTCCACAACTATAACTGTACAGTGTCAAACCTACATTACTTGTCATCATGAAGCTGACGACCATACAATAGAAAAAGATTCTCACCTCATATTGATGATTTTTTTTATTCTACATATTTCTCTAATAGTAATATAGATAATATATCTACATATTTACACAACTTGCATTTTTATCAGCACATCTATATTTCATATTTCATCGACACTCAAATTACACTGCGAGAACATCAAAATGAGAAAAATAATTGTACATTTTGAAGAGCGCTTATTTAAACTATATATACATTTTTTATAAAACGAGCACTTTATCTCATCCCATGTATTTTTTCATTTCTTTTAGTCTGATTCCCGTCCTTCTATAATCCGATCTTTCCTTAAGATATTCTTCAGTACAAAGCTTTCTAAAATCTTCATCATTGTACCATTTAGTTAGACAGGCTCTCATGTTAGTATTTTCGTCCCGACACTTAACGACCATAGCCACACTGGCCGCTTTACAACATTCAGTAAACGCTTTTACTTCCTCTGTGCACTTCAGTTCTTTGGCTTTATCTCTCATCTTCATCGGAATCATTATTTCCTTCTCTACTTTCCTCAGCGTTTTGTCGTTGGGATCCCCTATAAATCAGTAAAATAAAGCTCATATGTTACCATCTAGTTACAGTTTATCAGAAAAGTTCCACTTATTATAAGCATACTGCACAAAATTATAAAACGATATTTAACGTATACCCAATCCATGAGGATTTCTAGGGTCATCACTAATAGGCGTCTTTACTGGAGGACCGTGTACATTTTGACTAAACGCCATAATTAGTTTCCTTTCCACAACAAGCGAATTCCCACGTGTGTGGCAGCAAATGACGTGATGAGATCTCCTTGCACACAAAAACTGAGCACAACAAAAGTACCAGTGCACAAATTCCGTCACCGAACAACTTCGTGCAGTGGTATTCCTAAGGGTCAACTTTATTACGGGTGATTTTAGACTAAAGTATAAAATGGTTAAACTAATATGTTATCCTTAAATATCTTTTTACTGAAAACACATGTTATGCTGTACACATGAGTGTTTCCACTCTTTGCTCATGAAAACAAAAATATTCCTTCTGAGAATAAGTGTGGCAGGGTATGGAGATCCTGTGTGAGGCAGTCAAATAGTATTTTTCCACAAACACAATGAAGTAAATACTCAAGCCCAGAGATTGAACCTCGGAGAATGAAGTCCAAAAAAGCCATAGATTTATGTTCCCGGCAAGCTCAATATTTCAAAATAATGCAAGTCAAGCTTTTGTATGAAAAGCAGAAGAGAGATGTTATTTGATGTGTCACTGTCATCTCATCCAGAGGTGTGCGGTGTATCTTCTGTGTGAGTTTAAATATTAATTTAAAATATTAACTACCTAAAGTAATTAAGGGAATTATCCGAGGATTGAAATTATTAAGGAAATTTGTACATCATTGAACTTCGAAAGTTGATAGTTTAAAATGGATCGTTTACTACGACTCGGAGCTGCTATGCCTGGTAAAATTTAATGCATACGATTTGGTATATTTATTTTCAATTTGTCATTTAATTGGGTTCAAAACAATATTATTTATTGTTGATTGTAGGCCTTGGGCAAGGAGGACCTCCAGCAGATGGGCCTATTGTGGATACTGCAGAACAAGTTTACATTTCTTCGTTAGCATTGTTAAAAATGTTGAAGCACGGACGTGCTGGAGTCCCTATGGAAGTTATGGGTCTGATGCTGGGGGAATTTGTGGATGACTACACAGTCCGTGTAATTGATGTTTTTGCCATGCCTCAATCTGGAACGGTGAGTTTCTCTCTCCAACTATAACCTAATGACGATGACATGGACATGGCATCACATCATAGATGCCAATAGATAATTAAGTTTGAGTTTAAGACACCTGACGTTGACACCCGTGTTTATGTGAATTACAGGGCGTTAGTGTTGAAGCAGTGGATCCAGTTTTTCAAGCGAAAATGTTGGATATGTTGAGACAGACGGGACGACCTGAAATGGTTGTAGGCTGGTACCATTCCCATCCCGGTTAGTATTAGTATTTGTCTTTATTGTGGTTCCGTTTTTTATATTTGTAAATGTTTAATGTGTGTGTGTGTGTGTGTGTAATTGCTAATGTTTTGTTATTCATATAAAATTCCTTTATCCAATTTTCGTGGCATAATTAATTTCAGGGTTTGGTTGCTGGCTATCCGGAGTCGATATAAATACCCAACAAAGTTTTGAAGCTTTGAGCGAGCGAGCTGTGGCCGTAGTAGTAGACCCAATTCAGTCTGTGAAAGGTTTGTCTTTTCTTTTTTTAATTTAATGTAGCACTCTAATTTTGATATTAAATCTCTTACAGATTACAGACTGCATTTTCTAAAAAATTTAATTACAATTGAAATTCAGTACTAATAATATCAAACGTCTATTTGAAAATCCGTTATCTATAATCAGTGAGACTTTTCGTGTTATAGTGTTATCTACGAGACCATGTTGCTACTCAGATTTTCTTTTGCTTTTTAGGCTCTCGAAGAGGAAGAAAAGATGACCCCCGAACAACTGGCTATCAAAAACGTAGGTAAAAGGGATCCAAAACGGCATTTGGAAGAGCAGGTAAGATATTTTCAAAAATGGTCTGCTAAATTAGAAATTCGCAAGTAAAACTCCTCGTAACTAATATTTTATGAATTACTTTGATTTAGGTTGACCAGTTGATGAGCGCAAACATTATACAAAATCTTGGAGCGATGTTACATACAATTGCTTTTAAATAGTCTGTTATTATTTTAACCTTTCTCCTATATTTTTATCTCTAAATTGGTCGATTTTTGGTATTAATTAAACTACGTACGCCAAGAAAGGATAAATATTTGTATCTCTATTAAAATCCGTCTTTAATAAACAAGACATTTTGCAGAATCGTGAACGTAAACTAAACTCATTCCAATAAAACCCAAAAAGTATGTATGGATATGGACTTGAGAAAGTCGAAAGCATTTGTTTAGTGTACCGAGACATAATAATGCATACTATGAACTGCGTCATCTCGTGTAACTATCTCAATAGCCTAAATGTGCAATTATGCTTATAATATTATATATATACCAAGGCCGTACACATAGAGATTGGGTTGTTGGCGGTGGCGGTTTGTGCCGTGATTAAGGGTTAATAATCAGTTGTTAATTTTGTAAAATAAACGTCCCAAACAAGCTTTCAAAAAATGTGAAGGCCTATTTCTTATCACGGCACTTGTTTTTCTAGGAACTTTTATGTACACCTATTTCTGGTTCTGAGTAAACCAGGAAGATCATATTTGCTTGCATCCATCCAGCATTAATACTGCTATATATGCTAGTTGAATAAGCTAATAACAAATTAAAATCACACGTTTCATCAGTTCAGATTTCTTCGGACAAAAACAATTTGTAAATTACCAAGATTTGCTTTTGACAAAATATTAGATATATTACTGTTAGGGCAAAGTAATCATTCCATTTCGTGAGCTTTGATCAAAACAAGTGCGGCGTCACATTGCATTGCACACCAATTCAGCTCAACACCTACACACTAGTACACACTGCACACTTCCCATGATTGTCTCATTTTTGTGCGAATGGGATATGATAAATTGCACTGCACATAAAAAACGTAAGTATATTTACGTAAGTACGTGTTCGAATAAAACAAAGTATTATGGCGATACACGTCGTTATAGAAGATCAGTATGTGGAGTTTACGTAAAGTGGTATAAGAAATAGTGTTAATGTTTAATGTACAAATATAGATGTACTAACCAAATTTCATAAAACTGCCTGAACGATTCACCAGACCTTATCTCACTACGCTAGTGTTTAGCATTGATGAGCAACTGATATCAATATTGATGTTTTAGAAAACACATCTGGATCACACTCTAAAGTCATACAAACATGCTCAAAATGCGATAAATTTACTTAAAGGAATACATGCCAATAGCTTAATAGCAATCAATTATGTATAAATAAATTGTCTCGTTCAATTATCCCACACATTATGTACGAAGTACGACGTACAAGCTCACATATTCGTATTACGTGTATTACTAAAAGGGCGTGAAAAATCTCAATCCCAATCATCGGCGAAACATAAGGTGAAGGTTGTCATAAGCCGTTAGACATGCTTGTTACCGTCAATACTTTAATACCGACAACAGTATGAATAGTGGGATGAAGCACCTCAAAACTCGCTAAAGCATGCTAACCGCTCTTAATTTCATACTAATTATTCATTTAGCATGCCATTCCTATAAGTTTACTTTATAATCAATCATTATATCAACATCACGATCACAACTCCACTTCCATTATTTCCAACCAAACATACAATTAATAAGTCCTCTCATCGTTCAATTGCTCTCTCTCGCTCTTTCAGTGGTCTAGATAACTGACCACTGAACAAATGTCAAGTTTACAGTCAGTCAGAACAGAACTTCAGTCATCAACCGTAATATCGTCCGTCATCCGTATGCTCGCACTAATTTCATTTATTTTTTCGTATTTTTTTGATCCTCTATCCTCATCCTCGACTGACTGAACTGAACTAACAAATATAATGTTCCCGTTTTGCTTGGGTTCATTTCACTCCATTCATTATAGACGCGTCTTTCTAACCTGTTTTAGACACACAAAAACTGTCTAAAAAAGCCTTCATGGCTTTTCTACTTCAGATAACTTATTCTCTCTTGTACATCCCCAATATCCCCATCTCTGAATTTACCATACGATCTTTTACAAAAAGACCACAAATTACCAGATAAAAATTCTAGCCTGATGTCTCATGTTGGGGGAATGAAATGTCTTAAAAGACCACTATATTATCTTAATAGTACTCATATAAAGAAGTTAGGAGTGAAGTGAATGAGCAAAAGTGCCATGACCGTAAGGTAGTTTAATTCACATTTAGGATATGTCGGTATATCACCAAAAAGATTTGATATGTATGCTTTGCTCAGCATGCTAGTAGCAAAATAGCAAATACAAGAAGTATTCTAGTTAACAACGGTCTTGACCTAAACTCAGCAAACAGGAGAGAACAACTATCAGTCATTAATATTCACGTGTTATACAATTGAGGAGAAAACGCGTTATGCATTTTACTACAACAAACAGAGGAGTAATTGATACAAAGATATATTCTAGTTGATGAACTTGTTCTTCTCGTCTTTTGCTCGTCTTTGTTCGATAACGTTTGTCGTATGACACAATGCACTTGAAGGTTGAAGGGAAGCAATATAGTGACTAATGCTTTTTAAATCTGATTCGTTAAGTACCTGAAGATAGGATATTGTCATTAATCAGTTTGCTTGTCGTCTACATTTTAGCATTAGAGAGATTATGATAATCACATTTTTGTCGTTGGAGTAAAGATTATGTCGATTTGTGTTGTGACTATCATTGATTAAGACTGCTGACATGAGTTAGCTTGACGTGGCATCATGGAATTAGAAAAGGTGTTCAGTTTAGTTTAACACATGAGATAAGATAAGATAAGGTATATATGCGGGAAGATGCTTAGGTGTTTGAATAATGAAAATCCTTAGATTGAACAAAACATTGTAATTGCAACTCCCAAGTCCCATAGTTCTTGTAAAAACACTCATGCCGAAACATTTTGCACGCGATAAATAAGATATGTGGTTAGTCATTGTTCCTGACGACCTTGAGAATTTTACTGACAATAAAAAGTTGGGATGTCTTGCTGTATATATCTTGTTTTTACATGTCTAATTGCATGACTGAGTTTATATTTAACGAAAAACTGTTTTTTCCATATAATGCATACATATTATCCACTATGGCTGCCGCAGTTTTGTTGCAAAAGCGAGATTTTTTAATGTGAACTGAAAATCATTTGTATAAATTAGTTTGTATTTTGCAGTCTTTTAACAAAATATTATGCCTAAATACCAAAGTATTGTATCATTGGTATGATAATATGATATGAGCTTGCTCTCAATTTGTAGATGATGTGGTATGGCGCAACAAAGGTCGAATGTTGAGGTTTGTTTGTTTCGTTGTAAAAAGAGATGGAACATGTATGTAGATGTAATTGATTATTATTTCTCTCGGGAATTTTCCGTCCAAAATATTATTTAACTAGCAAATTTGGCAAGTATTAATTGTAAGTTTAGTTTTGGAAATGTTGAGCAAGTGCTCATCAATGTGCAAATATATCATACATCTCTTATCATATTTACATTTACATCATATCATTTTTATTTCTTCGTTTTTGCACTATGAAGCAATCAGTAATGGTGGTGGTGTGGTTGGATGAGGAAAACCAGGCATGGGAAAAATGAACAAATAATTATTACTTTATATAGCATTTTAAAATATTCAAGGTTTGTAGATTTAAAGCTGTACCTTTTCCGAGTTATGTACTGGAGAATAGTTATGCAAGCTGACTGATGCATAATTTAACACGCTAATAAAGTCCTAATTCAAACTTAAAGTATAGTATGTATGCCATAGTTTCCTCCTGCATGTTCACTCGCAGTATGTATTTCAAAATCGGCGGATATTTCCTTTTCAATTTCTCATTATGTAATTTTGGCTTCAAATTACATGCTTGACTAATTCTGTATCATCAATTTAATTGTTCAACTAAATTTAGTGACGAGGTAGAAGTTTGCAATCTTCTTTGGCCTGCTGGGCTGATCACACAAAAATGATTGAAGCGAAGGTCTTATTACTCATTTTAACTAGTCAACAAATATGATACATCTTTCATCCTTCGAGAATATTAGATCAAGATGAGCAGATTAAGCAGGGCCATGGTCGTATAGTCTACTTTTCATTCATTTTGCTCTGTTGGCTAAAGTATATTCAAAATAATTTTATGTAGTATATTCGCCTTAGAGCATTTTTCAGTAGTTTATTTAGAATATCAGATTTAGCTGAGATTCAGTATAGGTTAGTCTTGAGTTCAATTGTGTTTATGCACCACAACCTGACAGATTCATTTTTGATTAGCATATTGATCAAAACAACACAAAACCGGTTTCTCTCTTACGTCTTATCATTATCATCAAGAAGGTAAGCACTATTTGTTGAAACAAGAAAACCCCAAAGGCTGCCTTTATTTCGGTAAATCCATCTAAGCATTAAAAAAATGCATGGGCACACCACAAAAATGCCCAGTTACCGTCATCGAATGATCCTGTATCCACCACTCCTGACCTTTGCTAGAAGTAACATTTTCTGTAGAAAGATCTCCAATTTTGGTCTTGATTGTATGGTCAGTGATCCGGCTCCAGGTTAAAAAGGTGAATAACAATTCAATAAAAAACATTACTCAATACTAGTTTCTAGTTTGTAAAAATTTCCATAAGTAGACCTTGAAGAGGTATTTGCTTGCATACATTTTATAATGAGTACGTACTATGGAGTATTAATGCAGATTTTTTTAGCAAGTTAGTGTTGTTTCAGAAATCGACAACTGCGGTTTTGTAATCACTCTCTGTCCTTGATATTAAGTATTTGGGCAGAGGAAAGGTTATGTCAATTGCGTTCCAGAATTTTTTCCTCGCCTCATTTTATTTTTAGAAGTTATATTTTGCATGTGGGTAATTGTTGCGGAATCACAACGAAATAATTTATCTATTTTCGCTAAGAGGATTTCGTGTTCGTTAAACTTTAATGACATTTGCATTTACATAAAATATTAAACCATTAGGAATACAAAATTATACCCAAAATAAAGCTTAATTGTTGAGGTTGGTTCATTGGCTTAAAAGTTGCGAAATGAGTTAGGATCAATTTCGAAAAAACCTGAAGGAAAATTATATTCGTCTTAACACTGTTTAACAGCGAGCGACTAATAAAATCTGAAAAACGTTTTTGAGTCACGTCCTAAAAAACCACAAACCTCTGCAAATACGTGTGCGTTGTGATAAAGCCTTGATATAATCACATTAGTAATCATATTTCATTGTGATTGCAAAATCATTTACATATATTGTTAAATATAGAAAAATCAATCACGCGCAGATTCAAAATAACCTATATTGTCACTCGGTTATTAGTCTAAGTAAACATACTATGCAAATGATTTATGTCAACAAAGGTGCATTTTTATGATGACATGAGGATGATGACGTCATTCCTGTCAATCTTGTACAATTTAATCAACCTAAGCATGCAGACATGTGTACGTTGTTATCCGGTTGGACAACTTCTCGGAAGAGCCCGCAGAGTGTAAGGTATAAGACAATATCAGGGTAATACCCAGTGCTAACAGCCTCATTGTTTAATGCAAAAACTCTCACACTGGGCGAGTTTTATTCTGGAAGTTTTAAGACGACGAATCATCCACTCCCATGTAATCACCAAAGCACGTCAGATGCATTATCGCGTCATCTCATCAGTGTACCTCCCATGGAATAAAAAATTGTGTGAATTTGTGTTAAGTGGCAAAGTACAAAGTCCACCCTTTTCAACAAAATATTTCAATCTTCTACATTTCCCTTACGAATGTATTCGTAGATCTCATTTAAATTAAATACGACTTCTGCATTTTATAAAAACAATTTTAACGCAAATCTGCATTCTTACGTGTTTGCTTAGAGCTCAAAGGGCAGTTGACACAAGGACGTAATCACAACTGCGACTCTAAAAAAAAAGACGTGCACACTTTTTGTACTTCTAAACACTTTCCCTTTTCATCCTTGGCCTTTTAATAACATCTTTGTATGAATAGAGGAACAGGCAGTGGTGTTCATTTCCAATTGTAATTCTATAGCATGTGCAGTTTTCTTCTCAAATGATCTAAAATTATCAAGGATATGCAGACAAAATTTTTCACCCTTTTCATCAACATCGTCCGTTACTCATATTACTCATTAAATAAAATACAGATTGTATCTATGGGTAAGCAAGTTGACATAATTATTGAACGCTGCATTTGTTGCAGGGACAAAGTGCAAATTTAATCTTTCAACTTGTACCGTAGTCGTCCGTCACCTCCCTAAGCTGACTAATTCATAGCGTCTCAAAGTTGTAAACTAAGGGTGAGCTGTAAGACAACTCATTAATTCCTTTTTGCTAGTTTCTCGTTCCAGCTTAGCTTGACCTACAATCACACCTGAGAAGTAGGATTGTTACGTAGGAAGGTTTAAGAAAATTTCTAATCTAGCTTATCTAATTATGTGCTTGGTATTCCCTGGTTTTCTCAAATAAACTTTATAATCATCTGGATCAGGATGAATATACCAGTTATAATACTAGGAACGAAAAATATCTGTAAGTACATTATACGATGTGAAAACATATATGAATGGGTATTCTCCTCGTGCGTGACGTCTTTCTACAAAAAATATCCTGTAGAACATAGAAAACAAAGAGGATTGTTTTTTTTCTTCAGAAATTAAGATCCACTTTTGTTTCTTGTTGTCCACATTAAGGAAACATCTAGAAAGGAGCATTTTTACTTAAGGAGAGCTTAAACACGCTGTACGTTCGTAGGTGGTTAATAGCCAATACGACTTCACTCTCTGAAGCACGTTTTACTATGCCTCTACAACACTAGCAATCTCATAAATGTTCGTAGACAATCGTAAGTTGTAAGTGGTGTAATTATCCCATAGAAGTGCATTATATAAGAGACGAATACATACACTTATGCATTTCTTGTTTTTGGGTACCTTAAAAATTCCTCGTCTTACATTTCCACTGTCAGGAGCAAAGCAGGTAGTATAACACATCTTAATGTAGGATGTCGTCGTATTCCTATGTACTTTACATGTTACAAGTGCTATAAGGATATATTAATGAAATTCCGTCTGATACACTGGCACAAGTGCATAACACAATCAATTCATCATGATCAGGTAAATCCTGACTGAGAATCCACATGAGAATCGGTGAGTCGGTACTATGTTTGGTGTTTATTTCGCGGAACAGGTATTTTCTTGTGAGAGAGATGCGCGAAATCATCAACATCTCTGGGTATAGGATGTAAAATGTGTAGATGAGCATTGCAATGGACACTGCAAAAATCTCGTTTTCTGGATATTGAGCGTTCTAGATACACACGAGTGATTATGTTACGAGTAAGTAGGCAAAAACAACAGGTAGTTTTTTCACGACAATCTTACCATTGCGCCGTGCTATTAAGCAACAGTTGAGGAACTCACACATGTCAGTTGTTTAACTAGGCTCGTGGTGGAAACACGACTTCAAAATTTTCAGGAGATTTGTTTCCTCCTTGAAAGCAGGACATTTGTCTTGTACTCTGTGAGACGACGACGAGATTTTTACATTTTTAAAGTGTGTGTAATTTTCTCTGCTGAAGGAACTAACCAATAAAGCATATCCACCTTTGCAGGCAAAGGTGGCTTAAATTGCAGTCGTAAGTGAACAGTCAGTCGGGATACAGGTGAGAGAAAGGGAACGTACATACTCCAACCAGGAACTCTTGGAGTTTTGGCTACCTTATAACAAGACAAAGGAAAGAAGAAGGGTATTCTTATTTAGAGAAGTGCCCCCGGCGTTGGATCTATTTTTAAAGACTTTGTCTGTTGTGAACCTTGTAACTTGTGCTGGACACTCAAAAAAGAAACAATATAGTTAATTTTGTGCTGCGAAAAATACTGTGTTTTCAAGTTCTTACTTTCGAAATTTCTAATAGGAAACAACACACTCACACTTTAGTCCAGTGAGTTTTCAAGTTTTTTCAATATTTTCCTAGTAAGTTCCTTTCATTGAGACACAAAAATGTTGCAGATTTTATTAAAACTACGAGTACTCCTGGCTGACAATTCGGGAATCGATTTACCCATTTTGGACGAACTCGCTCACAAAGGAGGTACGAGAAGTTGGCTATTGATTTTTTTTTCAAATCCTTTTCTCGGCTCTCTGATAACATGCTGTGCAAATTTCAAAAATCTTTATATTTTTTTATTAACAAAAATATCATGCTTTCTTGCTTCTTACTAATATTCAAGCTTTCAAACGGGCATATATTTTACAACAATTAAAACGCCAATAGTTGAGAAAATTTTATGTATTTTTGAAACTTTTTAAAAATACAACTGCAGCCATTAGCGGGAAAGTGCTAATTGACACAGAAAATGTTAATTATAAAGGCAGTAAGGTAAACAGTGGAGCAACCTAGATTCTTTTACGAAATTTAGGCCAAGTTAGACAAATACGTACATGTGTATGCATGCGGTAGCATCTCAATAACTTTGTTCGCGCATGTAATTTTGTCCTTCAAGGAAACAGGGCTTTCTTCTACCTGATCAACTCGACCTATGCGGCGAGTGCAGTCTTCTCGTTTAAAGAATAAAGTACATTCCGTTAGGAATTATCAAACAGGATCCTTTAGCTTAATTGGTAGGGATGCTAGAGCAAGTTTACTGCTCCTAGACTTGACCCTTCTGGCTCTCAGATATTTTATGGATGATATTCACTTTTAGTTTTATAACTTCGTATTATGTATTATTATGCGAACGGGAATATTATACAAAAATCATATCATATGTACACCTCTGGTTAGTAGTCCTTTTTTTGCTAAGGTTTGCTAAGGGCTGAGGTGGACAATGACTGATTAGGTATTTGTGTGTGTGTGTGTCTATTATGCATATTGTAGTTTTGTTACATGCATCAATTGCTATACGATTGTGAACGCAGTCATACCCTTTCATTTCTTCTGTGGCATTGGGGAAGTAGGAATTTGGGCTGTCCTTATAAAAATTTGCTGTACTTTTAATGCCTGTAACGGCTGTAACATCCACTTCCCAATGCTATTTACCGGCCTTGTAACTCTTATGGGGCTTGTTTAAAAGTTGGTTTTTCGTTTATGCTTGAGCGTTGAGTATAGTTGAGATACTTTAAAAAATTAGTTTAGAGAGCCAAATGAAGAAAAAAATGACAATGTAAAGTCACACTCTTTGTTTCAAACGGCAAGGATAAAACAGATTTGGGGGTGATTCAAATGAATGAATTTAAACACAACAGTAACTGTCATAGATAAAGTGTGAGCAGGATGAACCCAAGCATCCTACAAATTAAAATTAATCTCACTTTAGTTTAAGTTTTTCAATACAACTACATTTCCTGAATTAACTTATCTGTCATTTATCCACTGTTTTATAATTTTAATATTGTAGTTGAACGGTGTACATATCTCACAATAATAAGAACATATACCTTTAACAAAATGGAGGATCAGAAATAGTAAATAGTATTCGTGAATTTTGTTGGAAACGACTAAATGATTTCGATCATTCTTAAAAGCTCACATTAGTTATTAGGGAAGCTCGGTGTTATAGTATCCTGATACTTTTAGATAATTCAGAAATTATGTTAATTTGGCTAAACCCTTTCTATATTTCACCTATATTTTTTCAAATCTTATAGATTATGAGTTGCTTTCATGCATCATGTGCATTTATAGTTATAGTTCTAGGATTTAATAGAATTTACGTAACTTAGTTTGTTGATGGCTTAATGGCTCAAAATGAATTAATGTCATCTGGTGGTAATACACAGAGCTACGAATCAAGCCGATTTTTTTGTATTGTTTTCTTCAAATTAAATGTATCGAATTAGTCTCGATTTTGCCATGAAAGAATGGATTATGAGCATCTGAAAATTATTTCATACGTTATTGCGGTCGAGTGATTCCGAAACCGAGTTTGGTTTCCCTATCAAACCATAATAATGCCTAATGCTTATATAAGGTGAATCTACCTTTTCAAGAGTAAAAACTCGTATATTTATTTTTTACTCATTCCTCTCAGTAAACCCAGTAAAACGTGCATTTTTTTGCATTCTGGGATCATAGTCCATTCTCCCTTCCGGTCACATTAGAGCAAGATGTGGTTTCACCCTTTAGTTTAATCTATCTTATCATCATCCTAAAAGTCAACAACCCATTGAATCCTCCTCGTCTGCCTGATGCTCTCATATGCACATTTTGTACATGCAATCCTCCTCCTAAATTATCGTTTACTCAGCATCCGCCACATCCCACATAAACCCCACTTCCTCATTGCCTTCTCTTCTGCATGCTCGATTTTAATTCATCTGCAAATGTGTGTGGGTTCAAAATATAAACAAAAAATGCACGTGGCTATGTCCTATCAAATCGTGAGAAGAAATCCTTCACTATTTTAGGACATTATTTTTCACTGTTTAAGCGATTTCCATTTAGACGCATTTGTGTATCCGGAGCTATGACTAAAAATAAATCCTTCTTTGTTCCTCTCTCTCTCTGTGTCTCCCCTCAGAGAATTCTCGTTACAGCACCAGTCCTCAATAGCAGCTGTTACTTCACACACGAAATCCATCTGACTTCTCAAAAAAAACTTGTGAGCTGTTGTGCTCAAGACGAGAATATTATTGCATCCTCTGAAAATCCATCGTCGCTTCATCCAAGGAAAAAGGCACTCACTCAACCATTCAGAGTGTTCAGTTAAGTACCGTAATATCGTAGGTACTTAGCCAAGATGATATTATTTTGGCTTGTGTATTATTTTTCAAGAGACGAGATCTCATCACATTACATGAATCATATGCCGAGGCACAAAATTGCTATGCTCCTTGCACATCTATATCTTTTACTGTTATAAAGAAAAATGCATATGTCAGCCAGGTAAGGTAAAGCCTTTAGGCACATTTTTTTATCCACTCTCCTACAAAACTAGTCACCAAGCAAACACACCGTATCTGAGCACAATTTGTATTTACTTGCGTAGAAACAAAGATCCTCAGCCTGACACAAAGGACTTCTCTATAGACTAATGTTATTATTGTGTAGTTTTATATCATCTTTGTGCAGATCGTATAATGTATACACATGAAAAGTTTACATATCCATACCATCTTTTACATATCGTAGTTAGTTGCCATTTATTACTGATGTGTAGTGGAAGCCTCAAGAAAACTCAGTAATCAGTAATATATTGCCCACCTTCAAACGATGATGAGTTGATTGAGAGAGAACGGCTCTTACACAAAGTGTGTCAAGTAAGGCTAGCCTTTATTTCTTTATTTTGATTTTTTTACTGAGGAGGACTCTCTACTTAGTTTGGTTTTTTTGTGCAATTGATTATCATTCTTTTCACACTTCAAAATTGTGTTGTTCCTTTGATCCGTGTGTAAGTTCAAGGGAAGTGTTATCGACTGCAAAAAAACTGCATGAAATTTCCTCAAGGAAAACATTTTATTAGTTTATTTAACTGTCAACGCAGTTGCAAGTGGGAATGTTCTCACGGTCGGAGCAAACGAACCTCCTTAAGGGCCATGGTATTATTGCGACTTGAATGGCAAGGTCAAAGGTGACCTATGCCGTTGGTGAACCTTGAAAACAGTTATTTTTAGTGTAAAAAAAGTACAAGTGTGCCCGACATGAGGTTTTTACTGTTTGTAGTGGAAGCGGACTTTGAGATTTGAGATTGAGTTTGATATCCTTTTTTTAACATATAAACTTCATGTTCACGTGTGTTTGTGGTAGTTTGTACAATTATGGTTTAACTGTTCCACCGGCGCTTGGGAATTAAGTGGTGATCGCTAAATCATCATCGTCCGGAGTCAACATTTGAACTTTGGATGAGCCACGACACGTAATCTATTTGACTGAAAAATGATGTGAAGAGAGGAAAACACAACAAGAGTTTGACATTGCATGCGTTATCATTATTATTCTAGAGTTATTTTATCCCTGCCTTTTATCAAAACAAAATATTTAAATATGGGAAAGTAATGAAGCATATAAAATGAGGAATTGAATAGGGTATTGCATGAGTATACACTCTGAAAAGTAATTAAATGAAGAAGAAAAAATCCCTAAAAGAAAATTACTTTGCCAAGCATGAGTAGTTTACACTTAATCACGCATGCGCTTGCATGATAAAAATTCAGCGTAGTAAACGGGATGTCATGTCATGTTGTTTAGGGTAGAAGAATATCTAGGATGTTGACAATTACTGGAGGAATAATACACACATCATGACAGTCGTAGTACATTGTTTGACTAAAGTTGATTGGTAGTTTACACGCAATTTATCATATTATATTCTTATTCTGGCTGGAGTGCGGAACGCGGAATGAAGTCATAGTCCTCTGTTCTTCATTCTCATAGTCTATTTCATTCGTTGTTCGGCTCTCATCCACTTCAAGTTCGCGATTATCGCGACCACAAAGTTGAACTTGTCACGTGTATTAATTATATAGGTTTTTTGATAGGTATATCACCATGTATGGACTTTTATCCCCCGACAAGTTCCAGTCCAGTACAATAAAAGTTTACTACAACAACTTAGGTTAGACTTTAGACTTAGGTGACGACACTGTATCTGTGGCATTTTGGTTTCGCGAAGTAGGAAGCGTAAAATCCTATACTGCAATAAAAAGTCATTTTCCGTATGTTAATGACTCAATACACAGTAGATTACACAAATGACGTCAAGATAGTGTGACCATTAAGTATTTTCCCATCCAGTAGAGTAATCACATCAGCGAGTAAAACGAAAACTCCTTCGTTGTCAAATTTTAGTTGTCAGTTGAGATTGTAATTTGTGTCCAAGTACAAGACTCTTTTTTTCTTTGATTTTTTTGTGACATGAAACAGGACAAAATGTCGACTTCTTGGTCGGTCACCAGTGTAGGGAAAATTGTTCTCAGGTGGTATTTCCTAACATGGCTCACAGGTACGTTTTTGTGAAAATAAAAAGTTAACAAAAAATCTTCTTTTTTTCACTTTAATTCTCCACTTGATTCTCCTCTCTTGTCTGCTCTATTGATTCTGGTTTTAACTGAACTGCTTTTTTCACTGTTGGAAAAAACCCATTAGTTAAGAATTTCGTTTTTATGTGTATTATGTGAAGTCAGCGAAAAATTTCGTGAGAAAGCGTGAATATCTCAGCGGTATCCTAAATTTTCATGCTCATTTGTCATCATCATCGTCATCATTAGTCTCTCAGTTCGAAAAGGATTTAATTTTTACGAATGAAGGCATAATCCAAGTGATTAGTGCACTAAATGTAGGTACTTGTTCAAAGGATTTTCTACTTAGACGGATCAAGGTACATGTGACAAATGCATTTTTACAAGGTTCGTTGTGCAAGGGACGATGGAAAGCAGTTTAATTTAAACAAGAGGCAGTTTATTGTAACAGTCTCCTTGAGCAGATTTTTATAAGGGAACGGTTAAATGGCTAAAGGTGATTGTGAGTTTGTTGGATAGAATATTGTCCTCACGTCCGTGGCAAATATGATGAAAAAATCTGCTATCTGTTGTAATTGCCGAGTTAGCATTCAATTTGCACTTGTCTATTTCCATTCATTCGCCTGCAAAGCACGTGCTTTTGAAATGACTTATGGAGATATGCCGATAAAAAAGAAATCGAAAAAGATTGCTCTATTGTATGTCGAAAAAGGGTTGAAGGAGTTGTGGACGCTAATTAGAAATTAGAATGTGAAACTCTCACCGCTTACTGGTCTCTCCTGGGTATAAACTTGACCGTTGACTGTCTTTGATAAGTAGAGAGACAATTATCATAAAACCAAGATTAGAATAGGTAGTGCATAAAAATTAAAGAGAGTGACTGCCAAAAAATTAATGCTAACTATTTGTCAATAATTTGAGTTTACAAGGTCTTGAACAATGTAACAACACTGGTTAATTGTGAAACTCATCAAGGCATATATGCTACAGCTAAGGTTGTTTGCTTTATCTGTTAACTTTTGATACCAGGTAAAAGCCAAGGTTAGAAATTTATCGTTGGTTAACTTATAAAGTAGCAATGCAAAACACATCAATGCACTGTTTACTAATGTCTCGTGACTGATAGTAAAAGTCAAAAGAGTTTATTTTGATTATCCACTTATCTCCTAATAAACCACCAATATTTTATTGAGGGATGGATCAAGGAAGCGGACATCATCATTTCTTTCATATTTTTTGTAGTTAGTCATATGCTACCCTTGTATTGGAGTCTAGTGGTCGTAAAAATGTCAATTTGCTAACTAGAAATATAAACATAACATGTAAATAGCTTCTTACATGCAAGCTCCCCATTTTCTAATAAATGACATTCACGAATTTCACGATCAGGTAGTTTGGCATAGTCATCGAGAACAGAGTCACTGCAACAATTGTGCCGGCAGGCTCTAATGGGTTAACTATACCTATACGGTACCTCATATCATAGAAGCAGATCTAGAATTCAGGACAAGGTAACCAAGATGCTGTTTAGTGGTCTCATCGTCATCGTAAATGAAAAGGTTATGCAGTGCAACTAGTGATTCTCTAGATTTTTTTTATGAATTTCATTTTTCCCTTGTGGTCATCTTATGGCATAAATTATTGGATTTCCTGTGTAGATATGTGTGTGTGGATATTTGTAGTTTTGGATCTAGGAAATGCTAGCCTTGTTTGTATAAAACAAAATAACACTTAAAACTAAGTCCAGGAGTGTAAAAGAAGACAAAAGTGAATTTTGGACTGAAAACTGTTAAACTATTATTAATTTAGCCTCTCTTCAACCTTTGAGCCCTTGCACTTGAGAGATAATTGGAAGTGTAGCCATTCATTGAAAACAATGTCAAGATAAGATAAGACGAATAAGCAAAGTCCATTAAGTCTGATTTATGGGATAATGAGGGAGCTAATTAATTTTTGGAATGAGGGTAAAATAGGGACGATGATTGACATGAATACCACCTTGTATCACTCATTGACAGCATTTTATGCCAGTTGGCAAACGGAGTGAGGAGCCCTAACACAAAGTTCATGTTTTACAAATGAGCAGTACAATAATTTATCAGTGTACAAAGTCAGGATGTTGGATATCCTCGTATGGACTGCTAGTGTTTACTCACTACTATAACAAATAGGGCTCACATTACATGCTCGAAAGGATATCCTTCAAGGGCCACCAATCCCTGGGATGTTATATGAGATGTATATAAATTTCGTTTTCTATCATGGCAAGCGAAATGTTTAGGGACGAGGTTTAGTCAGGCTTGAGCACATCTCAAAGTCCTACTCTGAAGATACACGAATAAACACACGTATAATCACTGCAAAAACACATTATAATGGTTGTAGTGTCGCTGATAACATAAACAGAATGCACATGCGACGAGCTTGACCCATTCTTGGTATTGGACGCCTTCATACTCAAATCAGGTCATGCATGACGATATACAGGTCAAGTTGAACTGTTTACCTTTTGGACTCCCAAATTCACAGTCATGTGAATCTCATAATTGTACGTGGAATGAGTGTAATGAATAATCTGCATAAAAATCGCAATGCAACTGCACAAAACAAACTATACGCACACACACCTCAACGCACTTTTCCTTCGTGGCAATGCACGTCATGGAATATCTTTATTTTTGGTAGTTCACGTTCTTCTGCAAAAGGACTAAATATTCATTCAGAGAGTATCCAAGATCCAAAACATTAAAATGATATGTATGCTACATATGGAGTACAATCTTTAAAAATGGATATCCCATTCACGCTACCAATATATGATTACATCGCATATCGTATACAGAACAGAGATGTGTAAAATAGTGTATCAAGACGCAAATTTTAAGTGATCTTGAATAACTTTTTGGGCTTCAGGTGCTGGTACAGTAATCGTAGGAATGTTATCGTGAACATTATGATATATGTTTGTATATATATACACATGTGCAGCCTAGTTTTTCAGGTAAAATTATTATTACAAAATTAGCCATCCGTCCATTCTCTTCATGCATGCATGCTGAAAAGTAATATATCTCGTGTTTATGAGGAGTCAGTAATGGTCAGTATGGATTATGAGACATTACTGTAATTACTGTTAATATTGTCCTACACCCATGTGCATAGTAAGTCATATTTCTGTCTTGAGAGAGTCGAGGATCTCAAGTAATAAGATGCTTTACTGCTTACAAATCACTTTTGTGTAAACTTTGCTGTAATAATTTTAATTTTAGAGGAGCTTTTTCTCTTCGTCTACGTCTGCTTGTTTTCATGCAATGCGAGTTATCTTGTAATTGAATTAGACATAGTGCAATATAATATTTTTGTAATGCTAATGTCATTTTATAGCGAGATTGCACTATTTCACAGTTGAGCATCACTAAATCATAGAAAGGGTTTATCAGTTAAATGCATATCTAGCGGGATCTTGAATTAATGCTTTAGTTTTTTATTTTGTTTTACAAATTATCAATTGTTGTCTGTCAACTAAAGATGGGCAGTTGTCACTGTAATCAATTTTTATTACTGCGAATTTAGCATTTTATATCGAAAACATGTCCATGTTTTGGAAGCCATGAGGTGATATCGAATAGCATGATGAAAAAAGTTTGAGATTTTTTATCGCATGTCATGTCATTCCCTGTATGCTTTAGCACTTGAGCTTAATGGATCGTTGAGAGAATTGAGTGTGAGCGAACGGTTTGATTACGGAAGAGGAATTAAGATACCTCTTTCATTTGATCTTTTATGCTCAAAAAGTGATGAATCACTGTGTAAAAAACTTTCTCTCCTATTGCAAAATTCGATTCACATGTCACCATCAAGATTTAAGTTGCATTAAAATCTCGATTTCACAATTACCTATATTTAAAATCCCTTGCATCAAGAAATATGGTTTAAGATGGGCTATATTTAAACCACATCCCCACGTACAAATAATGTGTTTATACGTTTCGCAATCCCAGTTCGATAGGACCATAGGCAAAGGTGGGACGTTAATGTTTGAAATGATTGCAGTAACTCTGAGAGAACTTTTAGCCACCTTAATTTTATGCTTGTAACAAAATTGATTTAGGACATCGATGGATTGCATTCATGTTAAAAGACAATGGAGGTGACATGGGACGCCTACGTGCTGATCAATGTATGTAGGGTCCCATTGTCATTTCTCAATGAGAGGCTGAAACACTTTGTGGTTTTATCAATGGTAATTGTTTAAGGCTTCAACTATTTCTAGTCATTTATGGGATGTGGCATTGCATGTTTGACAATTTCGATACGCATTCTAAATCCGTATTAGGTATCTTGATTGATCTATTGCATAATTGAAATTGGTTACCTTCCCCCATGCAAATCTAGTAGACAAAGCTGTTTTACTGATTACCGTGATTGCGCAACACTAAATGACGAGATGCTTTTGTATCTTTTAAGTTTTTATCTCTCTTCAACTTTCGTTTCCGTTCTTTGCAAAAGCTTTTTTGAATGGTGCAAGTCTTAATGACAAGTTTCAATTTGTTGCTCACTTTCTGCATGTGAAAATTGCCGGCTGAAAAATACGCTTTGTTCAAAGTTTCCGAGCATGAAATTTCTCTAGACTTCCTGTAATAATCAACTGGAGCAGACTTTTATTTTGTGAAATGTGTTTTTCCCTTGTTGACAAAGTGAGTAACGTAATTTTTCAAATTCTCTTCCAGTTGTCAATGCAGTAGCAACGCTAATCATGACATCTGTTCTGAGGCTACTCTACAAAGGCTACGATGCCGTGGGCTCTGTGCTCCTCGCCATCTCCGTCAAACAAGCAAAGGAGAAGGCGCCCCTTCCACCGGTTGGAGACAGGACAATGCTGCTCCTCAGTGCCACTGAAATCGCAGATATGGTAAGTGTGCAAATCCTCTTATCTAATAATAATTATTATTACTCTCTGTTACACTGAAAAGCTTCCAGAAAAGTTGCCAAATAGGAGGAAGTTTATAGAATTGCCAAGTTCTGGATACACTTCCGTCATGCGTGTTTGCAACATTATCACTCATGGTGGTTTATGACGTTGTAAAATGCACAACGTGCGTGCGGGCGGGGATGATGTTATTGCATGTTTTCTTTGGTATTTGGATGCACGATGTAATCGAGCTGGTGGTAGTGGTCATTTTTATGCGACCACGAATAGACCAGAGTAGACCTACTTCCATAAAGATGTTGTCATCCTAGGACGTATTGTCGACCTTGGCTTGCTTCTTATTTTTTACCTGCGCACATCCATTGTTCGACGCGTCTGCTGCTGATAAGAAGAAAAAATGCCTTGTTCCTGTTGCTTCCAATGTTGCATGCTATCCCTGAATGAAAAAAGCATTATAAATGGCTTTTCGGCGTGCTCGTGCATGTGTATATTTTTAATTAGCATAAAAATGTCCCTATTTCCTGGTAAAGATAATTTTTAAGTGTGACAATGTCTGGAAGTTTTTCCCAAAGAATTATGAGTCATGAGGCAAGGTATGTAAAGTAGATTTTCATCCATATTACAGATTCGCAACCGAAAGGTAACTTCTGAGGAAGTTGTACGTGTGTTCATCGGCAGAATTCAGGAGGTCAACACTTTAATCAACGGGTTGGTTGATGAAAGATTTGAAATTGCAATTGATGAGGCGAGAAAAGTCGACAGGATGATTCAGTCTGGAGAATTTGATGAAATGGAATTAAAGGACAAGTTCCCATTGTTGGGCGTTCCATTCACAATCAAGGATTCCTTCTGTGTGGCAGGATTGAGACATACCGCTGGTCTGTATTATCGAAAGGATATTATCGCACCTCAGGATTCTGATGCTGTCAAGTTGTTAAAACGTGTTGGGGCTATCCCAATTGGAGTAACAAATGTTCCAGAGCTTTGCATGTGGTGGGAGTCTGTGAACACGGTTTATGGACGGTCCAAGAATCCTTATGACACTCGCCATATTACTGGTATGCTTGATGCTATTGATGCTTTTATGAATTTGGCAAAGTTGCATTTGCGAATTAAATCATAATCTTTATAATTTAAAATAGGTGGTTCATCTGGAGGTGAGGCTGCAGTTCAAGGTGCGTCAGGTTCTGCTTTCGGAATCGGATCTGACATTGCAGGATCCATCAGAATGCCTTCGTTCTTCTGTGGCATTTTTGGTCATAAGCCAACTTCCGGGCTTATTTCAAACTGGGGACAAGTAAGGCTTTAATAAAATGCGTACTTTCAGAATCAGCATTTGGCACAAGGGCAGAAATTAAATGTTTATTAATTTTCACTTAAATAGCAACCAGAAGTTAAGGGAAGACTAGCCGAGTTTTTAACTACCGGACCTATGGTTCGTCACGCAGAGGATCTACGCCTCATCTTTGACATCCTCATTGGAGAGAATGCCCAAAAGATTAATAAGATTCCAGAGAAAAACCAAATTCGCATTCTTTACATGGAAGATGACGGTGGCAGCCCACTTGCATCTCCAGTCGATCCTGAAATGAAGGATGCTCTTCGCAAAGCTGTGCAGCATTTGGAAAAGACTTACGGAGTAAAAGGACAGGTAAGCGTAGTAGGAGTGTGAATAAAAGATTGTAAAAAAGTAGTCACACTCTTTAACTTCATTTTTCACGAGAATGACACACTTTTAATTTCATATTGCACACCTAAATGCATTAGCTATGCATAATGCAATTTGCTGAATGAGATGTGAATCCTTGGTTTTTACAAAACACGATTTCATCTTCAGTCTTAAGCCTTTCGGTTGTGTAACATCTCTCGACTTTTTTATCTTGAGCTTTGTAAGAAAACAAGAATGCTTATTATGCGAAATGTGAAGTGGCGAGAATTTACATTTTGCATAATTTGAAACTTGTCACTTGAGTCGAGACATGGGATAATTGATTTGTCTATGAAAATTAGAGTGCATATGTAGGAAGGATTAATGAAGGGTTTTTACTGTAGACTGTAGTGCATTGCACAGATACAGTGATAATTTCATAACACAAGGATATGTCCTACTAATTTTTAAATGTTTAATTTGTCATTGTAGAAAGCCAACATTGCTAAGTTGTACAACAGTTTGGAAATTTGGGCTCAAGCTATGAGTGGAGCTGGGGCTGTCCCATTTTGTGAAGAATTGGCTTTAAAACAGGGAAAGGTAACTTGAGCACTTGAATGATTTTTACTATGCTTAATAATTTTTGAAAGGAGCCATTTGAATAATAAAATTGTAGATTATTATGGTTCAGCCTTATTTACTATAAATATATTGCTATCCATTAGATCAATCCATTCTGGGAGGTTATCAAATTTTGCTTCCGAATGTCTCCACACACATTCCCAGCCCTGATTCTTGGAATAATTGAGAAATTAGCCTATGCTGGAAATAAACTTCCGCGACATAAGCACATGATCGAAGCGGGTTACAGTCTTGCCAAAGAAATCCAGGTATGTTGAGAACACTACCGTATCTAGCTCAATTTTCCTATACCTTTTGAACAGTTTAGAATAAAAATATTGCTATTAATATTCCAGGAGGTATTGAAAGATGACGCGATCCTTCTATACCCCAGCTTTCCTAGTCCAGCTCCTCGCCACTACGTGCCGATGTTCCGCCCAGCGGACTTTTCCTACTGCGCAATCTTCAATGTTTTAGGTGTTCCAGTGAGTCAAGTACCTCTTGGCCTTGGCTCCAAGGGTCTTCCACTAGGAGTACAAATTGTAGGTGGTATGCACAGCGACTACTTAACAATCAGCATTGCCGAAGAGCTAGAACGAGCTTTCGGTGGTTGGGTGCAGCCCACCCCGAACCCAAAAAGTTCCTCTACCACCTCACCACCTTCAAAAGCGATAGAGCCAGCAAAAAGCAGCGATAGTTCAACCACAATTACAACACCAACTACAACTACCCCACCAGTTTCATCATAATACTGACTTTTTAGAAGAGACTATTTTAATTTGTATATTTTTTGTTGTATTTCGCTCATCCTATTTTGTAGGCCACTCAAGTATTCATCCATTTTCTTTTCCATTCGTTTTCAGCCACGTTAAGCCAGTCACAAAGTGTGTATTATTCTTTAGTAATAATATGCTTTCGCCACATGACGCACTGATTTCGATGGAGAAGTGTGCAATGGTAATAAAAATGGTGAAATGAACGGAAAAGATCCACGTTTTGTTGCGCGGACTGCGTTGGTACTTTGTATTAATGAACAATTTTGTGAACTGTTGACTGTGCGAGTATCGTACACTTCGTACATTGACAATTATACTTTTGCAGGGGTATCTAAACAATCCCAAACTTTTTTTTGGGATGATTGTTGTTTCGTGATATATTCTAGATTTTAAACAATTTAGCTACGACTTAACTGATGAAACGCAGATTGAGTTAAGATCATTTTGATTTTATTCGGAAACGAAACCGGAGAGGAGTTTGTAGACATTTTGGAAATAAGAAATTTTCTAGGGAATATTTTACTATAGGCTCAATGTAAATTTTTGTGGACTTTCGTGATATTTTTTTTGAAATTATATGACGGTGGTGTACTTGTGTACCAAGGGGTTTACATAAATCATGTCTTGAATGTATTTGGAATGGGGGTACTGGATAAATCTAAAAATATCCACTTATGTAAATACTTGTACATGAGGATCACGTTGTGTGTGGGGAAACTTTTGATTGTCAATAAGTTGCCATTGGGTTGAACCTAGCTTTGCGCATGGGTTAAGATAATTATATGTGTTTAGACATTTAGTATATTTGTCATTTTTAGTTTTTTAAGTGTGACGAATATTTCTTGTGATAAGTCGCAATTCCACTGAGATCAATATTTCTGTCGAGAAATAAAGAATGTTTTATGTAAAAAGTATATTAGTTCGGGAGCCCTTCCATTTGTGTTTGAATTTATTGAACCATCTTTTATTTGGAAAAATGAGAAAATGACGAAGACCAAACCGAAATCAGCGAGTTTTTATGGCATGATTAAACGTCCCTCTTGAATTTCAGACGTAGATTCAATTCGGATATGCTGATAGATTTCTTCTTGTTCTATCTCGAGCATGTAGCACAAACAAATTAATGGCGAATCAAATGGTATACTCATAATATTAATCAGAAAATATTAAAACCTTGCTTAAAATTTCTATTTATGTCTGTACAAAAAATCTAGTTTTCCAGAGTAGTCTCCTTATCATCATCATCCGACTTACAGGTTTTCATAGGCTTACATTTTTTACGGTTTTCATGAGCTTTCAATGATACAGCATGAATAAATGATATTCCACAAAATTGGCAAACGTGTGGCTTCTCTCTGAATTTGTTGTGAGTAACCATATGTCTTCGAAGATCCTTTTTACCCCCAAAAGACTTTTCACAGTGATCGCACTTGTGAGGTTTGATCCCCCTATGGACGACTCGAAGATGGGTAAAATATCCTGATTTGTACTTGAAGGACGCTCCACATTCTTCGCATTGGATATTAGCTCCCTTGTCAGTGTGACTAGCTAGATGTTCATCCAAGTGACATTTGTAATAATATGTCTTCCCACAAAAAGAACATTTATATCCGGACTCTGGCTCTGTAATAAAATATGGATTAAATCTTAAATGTCATTTCAATACAGGATTTTTCTGACAAAATCCCAATCTCATTTAATTTTAACGCACCAAAGTGAGCTTTTGCTATATGGACCCTCATCGTATTTAAAGATTTTGCTGTATGTCCACACTTATCACAATGATGAACTCCATCTTCTACTGTAAACTCTATATTCCTGAAAGAAAACCTATTTTCCTTGAGTTTAACAACAGAAATACGAGGTCCACCATTGGATCTTCCTCGAAAGTTGTTGGAATCCAGATGAATCTTCACTGATCTACCTGTTTGGGAGTGGGCTGCTAGAAACTTTGGATCGATAAGTGTTTTCTTCTTCTGATAGTAACCGGCTGATTGAGCGCGTCGTTTTTTTCGATACTCCACTTCAGTCAGACCGCCCTGGCGTTTTCTGGAAGTTGCATTACAATTTTATAATCATACTGGATACGTATTTAACGTATATAGCTATAGTAAGAATTTCGAAAGGACTGATTTACATCTTCTTTTTAGTTTTCCCTTCAGAGGAATTTTTTTTTCGATTTGAAATTCTTTTCGAATGAGCCACTTCCTCTTCCTCCTCCTCATCATGTTCGTCTTGTAGATCGTCCTCGTAATCCGGGTCCGATTCTCTAGACTCAATATCATGATCATCCAACGTCTCCATTTTTACCCTAACGGTCTCTGAAGGATCTTTGTCCCTTGCAACTGACCCAACACAACGTACGCGGAGAGCCGTCTCCTCAAATTTCCGTTTCACATCTTGAAAAGTTAAATAGCAACTGTGCAAATGAAGCACGGTTTGAAAACAGCTTACACAAAAATACTGAAGTTTAAAGCAATCTTCAAATTTGTCCATCTCATCGTCCATGCCTCCTAAACTTAAAGCTTTTCTGATATCCATGGACATCTCATCGGTGATCTTGTAAACTTCCTCTTTTGATTGTACTTTTTGACACAAGGAACATTTCCCTTTTGCCGAATCCTTCCATTTATAAGAATTATCAGATGGTGGATCACCAAACTTTGTTTGAACTTTGGTCTCCATTATTGAGAAATTATTGCATTCACAAATTTGCTCCCAGAAAACCTCGTCCAATATCACTTTACGAAAGGATTTACTCTTTTATGGCAATCCAACTCCAACAGTTGGTTCGATAATTTCGTCACATTTCTTATTTATTAGCATGACATGGTGAAGCTTGTAATTTTATAAATTGTACTTACAAAATTATATTCAGCAAAATACTTCCCAACTCTTAAATGTTTTCCTTCTGCTGCTCACCTGATCTGATATCAATATGAGAGACACATGAAGCACACAACAAAAGGACATATCAAACAGAACCAAAACAAACTCTTGGGTCGCCTCGCCTCTCGCATTCTGCTTTCTGCACGCATGAAAGCCAAAATGTTTGCTTTTTCAAGGATATGATAAAAAATATAATAATGATATGAAATAATATGACACCTTCATTGCATGGGTGTTCGTTGTGAGATATGCTTGGAAATAAAAATTAAGTCAAAGACGGCGATGTTACATTAAAAATTATTTACGTACTATAGGCATTTTTTAACGAATTTACAGATATGTAACAAAATATCCAGTCCATTAGCACCATCAGACGGATATAAGGATATACGTATATATACAACTTATGTAGCTATATCATATTGTTAGAGCATAAAACAATAATAAAAAAGTCGAAGAAAAATCTGAGGTAGTAGGAGTAACAATACTAACAATCTAATAAAGTTGATTTTTCTCTTGATGACAAGGTTTCTGGATACCATTGAGCTTTGACTGCAAATAGTGATTTGGATCCAGCGATGAAACATATTTTGAAAGTAAGTTATTGGTACAAACTGTTGGACAAAATTTCAGAATTCTGTCGGATTACGCGGATCTCGGCCACTAATCAAATAGTAAAGTTTGAAATCTGTATCGACAAAGTTATTTTCCAAGTCACGGCCACTAGTTCTGAATCTGGCTTCTTGTGAGTGACTAGATGCGCCATCCAGATGCAGATGCAGATGCGCATGGGAAGATCCACTTCCGGTTGCTTGCGAACTTCCAACCATGTTGATATTGATAATACTAGAGGGGATGACAGGTGCATCTAAAAAGCGTAAAATGTTAATACTAACCACATGTTTCAAAAAAATTATTCCAGAACAAGCTTCCATTTAAACGTACCCCATCCTCCTGGAGTTGACGATTCTGGAGTAGGTGTAATCCAGCCCTTTGTATCAAAAGGACGGCTCAATGTGCTTTCTACTCGGAACACATTTAGTGCCGAAGATTTCACTGATGATAACAAAGTTGTAGACATTAAAATCAACGACCACAATGTCCAAACCATTTTTCTTCCTATTTCAAACTCGCTGGAGCAATGTAAAATATGTAAAACAATTTATTCCCAATAATGAGCGCTACGTCTACGGTTTATTTCGTCGTTTTTTTTCCGACTGAATTTGTGAGAAAAAATCCTTTACTAAAACCCACATTTTTATGCTTTATCTTTCGTACATGATTTAATCCCCAGTTTTATATGTGGCAACGTAGTCTTTCTTGAGTCTTGTCTTTTTTGCTGCAATGTTGAATGTCGCCCGTTACAGAAAAAACAAATGTGAAGGATGGTTATGGTGTTTCTAAAGATAATTTTTCAACAAATGGATTATTATAGCCATGGGGTACTCAGAAAAAAGGTTGTCTTGCAATCTGGAAGGTTTTTACATTCAAGCTGCGCAGGTATCATTGGTACGGATTATAACTTTAGGTACATAACATTGAATGTTAATAGTGGAAATAATTTGCCCTGTGGGCATCCCATGAGGAAAGAAGTGACATTTGTACGTAAATGTGCCTGCACCTGGTTTAAGAACGCTTTTTATGAATAAACGAGCTATTCTTTTGGAACATTATGCATCCCTGGTGCATTAAAGGAGCTGCACACGGATTGGGTAAGATACTATTGTTCAAGTTGTCGAGAGGAAAAAAAGACATTGAAGCTTCTGAATGGGTCTTCTAGATAGATAATACACACTGACTGTGAATTTCGGAATATCAATGATACAGCTGAAATGTTCACGACGATTAAGAATAATGAATCAGATGAATGATCAATAAATAACTGCTGAGCACTTGCGTCTCTGCAAGCGTGTTGTATTTTGCATGGGAGATTTTATGGAGAAAATTGAAATTGAGCATTGAGTGAACCAAGTTCCAGGGAGCGAGTGGATCATCGGTATCAGCCATCAGCGTACATAATAATAATAATAATAATAATATTAGCCCACCTTCTCAATCCCAGCCCGTGAATCGACGATTGCATTTGTTTTAATGGTAATAATGTAAGTAATGGATATTGGAAGTTTACTACGTAACATTAAGCCTTCCAGTAATTGACTTACAAACCTACATTTAAAAAAAGTTTCCTACAGTTGAAAACTACTACTAGTGGAAACTGAATACGTACTTTACTGGAAAAAATATTTGCATACCTACCATTCCATATTGTATCATTTATTAGAGAAAAACTATATTGGTGTCAAGCATCCTGGTGGTAGTGCTCAGTAGTGGACAATCAATTATGCATTCGAACAGAATCATCCGTTACGCCGCTCGCAATGGCTACACTCGACAGCAAAGTTTCGAAATATTTTCTCAAAAATGCCCTTACCCTAATACTCAGCGAAGGTATAATAGTTTTAGTTACGCAGTAACTTCGACAAACAAGCATGCTTCCGTGTTCCCTTTTAGTCGGTTATTTTCCTCCATGGCGAGTGACAAACCTGATGTGTCAAAAATATCATACACATTTTTACAAGTAACGCAGCAAGATGGGCTCAGAAGGATTGTTATGAATGATAAGAAAACAAGGTGTGTTTTCCTACTACAAATATTAAAATTTCTACTCA
>JAHZNA010001877.1:0-17081 GCA_027743935.1 Sinodicranocentrus sp. ZH6
CATGATAAAAATACGCATGAAAAGTTTCAAGTACGTAGCATCCCCAAAACTATCATTGAGCTAAGGTCATCTGAGAAATAAATAATGACAAAAGTTTTCCTAGAAAGGAAAATATATATTATGAGAAACTCTGATGTAGGTATACAAGCAAGCTTGCAATAATCGTACTGAGTGCGTCCTGTATTTGACAGTAAATTAATATTGTGCTCAGAACGTCTTAGTTATTAGAGGAAATTGTCAAAGGCGACTTGGACCAAACACCCGTTCACAAAACTTACACGTGATGTATTGCACAGAGGAAATTTTCCAAGTGGGATGTGGACGCGACAGGAATCCTGATTTTGCAAAAAGTTTCACCCACCGAGTGATCATGTACATTATTCTGTAATACTTTCCAACTTCCGTTATTAGAGAAAGGGGACACACTCACAGGCTTGTATTTAGATACAATACATACAAGCTGGTATACATTTTATTGTCAGACACAATTTGCTAATATTACATCACAAGGAAGTTTTTTCATTTCAGACAAAATAGGAGCCCATTTAAACTCTTCCTTCCTGTATGATACAGTGTTTATCAAGGCGTGATAGACGCATCCAACCGCACGCACACATACAAGTAGCTCCGAGGGAATGACTGGATTACTACTTCAAATGAGTAGAGCATGAGACGACAGCGAGGGCGAAGAACTGTTAGGCTGTGTAATGAAAATGAAAAAAGTTTTTTTTTCTTCTTTAGGATACTGTGGTAGAGGCTGGGAGGGTATCGAAGTCAAAATATGAATGCACTGATCCAAAAAATTAGTTTGGGCTGTTTGGTATAGGGATATAATGTTTTGGCAAATTTGCTTTGCATGCTATTAAATGTCTCATCACACTATATCATGAAAGTTTTAAGGGAGAGCATATTTATGCAAATTTCATTCTAGGAACAGGAATATATTCTCTGCGTGGGTAAAACCAGTAGGTTCGCCACAGGAAATACTGTGGTTGGCTATTCCTCATTCACGGGATTTCAAACTAGAGCACACTTAAACATTGCTGGCATCGTATTTACAAAGTTATTTTCGTAGGAAAAAGTAAAAAGTTTTTAAGTGGGATAGCCTGATTGGCCCTATAATTTCCTGGCATACAAATTAAAGTAAAGTAGTCTCCCATTTCAAAAGCATGTTTAGTATTTTCTGCAATTTTGTGGAAAATTGACATGTCCCTGTACACATTTAAGTTTAACTAGTATACATATATAAAGTCGTTTATAAAGTTAGGATCGATGAAACTCCACGTGTTACTGGTATTAACATACCTTCTCTTCATTTGCAGCTTATCCTTCGCAAAATCGGTATAAAATGTTTAACTAATTTAAATTCCTACTTTATTATTATTTGCAGTTTCTCATTAATATAATTTCTTTTAAAGTTTTACAACGCTCCTTATAATGTCCCATATTATCCTGAAGCTGAAAGACATCCAAGAATCGCGTGCTTCTTCACCTTCATTTTTCTCGGAAAGTGTGATTAGCAATATGCTCATTTATGGCTAATCAGCAAAATTGTGATATTACTAAACACACGAATACAAACTTTATATATCGTACCTAAATTAGACGATTTCTGACAACTTTCCAAATATTAAAATCTTCTATACACAGTTTAAATTAAATTGTGCTAAGCTAACAATTTCTAAATTTCTACTTACAACTCTCACATATATATACACATATATTCCTGCATTTATTACTTCAACTTCTCCAATACAAATGTTCCAATGTCCTTTCATAATTTCGTGATTACCAAGAGAAGTCATTAAACTGCCAGACATCAGCAGTCATCATTTTTAGCTGACACTACAATAGTCAAAATTAAGCCTTTCCCTTGCAGTTTAGCTCGTCTACTTATTGCAACTCAACGATCCAATAAAGCCAGAAGAAACGAAAGGATTTATACTTAAAATACATATACACAATCAAGCGCCAACAAATGTGGCTAGCAATGCCAGAAAATGGTTTTCATTCTCTTTCCCTTTTTCCAACATGATTCCAAACTTCCACGCTCGTGACATCCTCTTTCACGGTGCTACACACAGTCCTCTAAATGTTTTTGTAGGAAATGAACGGACCCAATCCATTTACATCCCTATAAAAGGGTGTACACACACCACATCACCCTATGCTCATTTATTCTGCCTATGTATTTCTCTTCACAAATGATCATAATAAAAGCTGGTCATGATGATTAGAAGTGAATATTATACATGTCATTTCATGAAATCTTCCACATCTCTTTCCGTCTCATTTGCTCTTACCCATTTACCATCACACACACACAGCCTGCCACCATATAAACCCCGTTGGTTGTCTCATTTAAAATATGCAAACTTTGGATTTCCTTCGGATCCGGATCATGTGTGCAAGGGATATATGCATCTATTCAAATTTCCTACATGCCCTTTTCCCTCACACTTCCTAGAATGCAGCTTTCTCTCCCTCTCTCTCTCTCTCTCAAGTAATATGTTCGAGTGTATGAGATGGATGCCAATTCTTTCATAGCAATGTCATTATGGAATGCAGAGAAAGGCAAAATGCGGTTTTCAATCCTTTTCTTCCGTTTCTCTCTCTTTCTCCTTCAACCCAGGGAAATATCAGCCTTTTCTAGGCTCTTCCAGTGTAAAAGTAATGATTTGAGAGTGTATAGTCATCATTACATAAAGGGAAACAGAGCTTGACGTCCATACTCAAGGAATCATTTTAAATTAATGTCAATCTTGTCAGTTCTGATGGGATGGAGCAAGTAGAGAATTAAATCTGTCAAACAACGTGGTTTTCCAGTTTTTCCGGAATAATGAATATTTTAACATGGGCATGGTTTACGTCGGATGTTTTCAATCACGAGCTGCTACATTTTTTTCAATCCTTAAAGCAAGATGAGAAAAGCTGCTCTATATGTTTTGATCAAATAATAGCCTTTTCCTGAACAAGATTGGGGGGGGGGGGCATGCATGAAATATAATGAAAGAGGCTCTCTTCAACAGTAGTGTTGTCACTCTTGACATGAAAATATCACCATCAATCAAAGCCAAGTTTGTTGTCACCGACGATTTCCTTCTCGAAATGTATCGGGATTCAATTCGAAAGTTCTCCCACCAAAAAATAAATTGTTCCAGAGCCTCTTCTCGTTTTCATCGTCGTATCATACAGTGTGAGTAATGCTGCCGACGGTGATGAACAAATTCTCCCGTTCTTGATGTATAATCTCAGACAGAATCATCACAAAGTGTTATTGGTTTGTGTATTGCCATCGACATCCTAACAACCTAAGATGTATATAGGGATTATATATTTATGCATGTGTATGACGATACATCCATGCATCTCTGAAGTTGTCTCGAGGGACTCGGCAAAGAAAGGAAATGGACTGACACGCAGTTGTATGATTGAGTGAGTAAACATTTTCTGTGCAAACACCTGTCATCTCACCTACTTAGTCCTGACAATTCAATTTATGTTCTGTGGGCTCAGAGGAATTGATATGTTTGCCTGTTCTCATCTACTTTCCCCTCGCAACTTTATTCCTTCCCTTGTATACTTTTTTCTGACGAGGAAGCTCGTATACAGCTTAAGTGCTCCTCCTTTCCTTTACCCTGTGAGAGGAATGAGGTGGGAAAGGGAGTGAAAGTATTTTTGAGAGAAAATGCTGTTTTTTTTATTCCTAGGAAATGTATAGTTACGCGTATGTATGACAGATATTCGTAAACAAACATCAACCAAGCGTGGCGATTATATTGGAATCACTTCTTACAAAATACGTGTTATTTTGCCCATCAGCAAAAAGGTAGCTTGCTTTGAGTTTGTCGCCTTTCTCAGGAAAAAAAATTGAGACTTGTGTAAATAAAGTGTGTCCTTATTACTTTTCCTTTTTTGCTCTGGATGAAGAAAGTTTGATTGAGGAGAGGAGAAGCATATTTTTACCTAGAAGTAGGATTTGTTTTCATTTACATTTGAGAATATTTATATGCATACGTGTCCTATTCGTATTCCGTTTTTTGTTTTTACATAACATACCATTGTGCTTGTCAATTCAAGAGGCTTTTGAGAAACTTGTTTTGCTATGCATACAAGATAAGATTCTTTTTTCTCAGGAAACCTATATTGCACAATGTACCCAATTTCCTGAGTCTGATTGAGTCTCCTTCAACTTGCTACTATGTAGGTGATCACTGTCAACTGCCAATTCAAGTATCCACATTTTCCTCTCGTGTTAGATGGAAAGATACAATACCAAAATTCCAGACCATACATATACCTTATGTGCAAAAGGATTCAAATAATAATTGACATTTGAAGGAAGGCAGAGGAAATTGCACAAAAACGCAATATTCTCCTGCAATGCCTAATAATTGTTCCTTCCTTCATGCACAAGCTTGACTGAAATGTCGCCAAAATTATATCTCTGTTTACTAGCCTATCCAAACAGGATATTGAGTAGCAATATAATTTTCTGGGATGTGCCGCCGGCTAATATTCTTCAAACGGATATTTGGAAACATGTTGACTGCCAACTGCAAAGTCAATTTCTAGCATTAAGACTTATTTCCTTTTTAGTTCTCAATTCCTCCCATAAAGAAGCAATGAATACACTGTCTGATTAAAGTCGACATCGACAAAGAGCAGCCAATCATAGAGCACAACAATACTTGCAATTTGAGGTTTTGTACGAGTCGTCGAGACTCGCAGTAAAAGCAAATTGAACAAACACCACTAAAATTCGCATTACTCAAACCTTGAGTGAATGAGTCAGCTAACAAATGGAAGGAAATCTCATTTTGCCTTTTCTTAGTCTCTGTATATATTTCCCAGAAAATCCTACACATCAAGTACACCAAATGTTCTATAGACAACCAACCCCACCAATAATACTCCTTGTGACATCTCATTAACGGATTAGCGTCCATTTAAACAAGTTACCAAATTTGGCAATCAACCAACAACGTTAGGATGTTATTGGTGAACTAAAAGTGGAGAGTTGGAAATAGGCTAGATTGCTTCGTACCAGACAACAATATCGAAAATGGAGATAGCATAATAGTGCAGATAAAATAAATTCATACCTATATTTCCTCTATAAAATAATACAAGGGTAGCCCCTGTAAAAGAATTATAGTAAACTCAATAGAGGAGAGAGGAAAATTGTAGATTGCACATTTTCCAATAATTTTGACTAAGTTCATTAACCAACCCACAAGTATATCATGAAATTAATGGGCTTCCGTTCTCCCACAATTGCATAATGATATATGAAACACGGAAAACGCTGAATGATTCAATGCCCCATAACTTCCTGGACAGTTTTTTATCACCATTTTATTACAACATGTGAGGAAACCAGTGGCTAACGGTATAATGACACGGGATACCCAAAACATCTTATATAACATACACCTTCACCTTATAATGCATAACAGTATGGCAGGTGGGTATAACAATGTGAATGTCTTTTCGAACAAAAAAGTGCGTACATCTATAAAACCATTTTTCAAAAAATACTTCCCGCGAAAAAAAAACCTTCCCAAAGTGTGCGGCATGTCCCTCCCAATTCATCATCTTAAGATGTTCTTTTAGCGAATGCACAACTATTTTATTACCCTCTCCAACCACTTTCACCAATCAGACAAGGAGCTTAGAGCAAGTTGGTCTCGATGACGGTCTCGAACCTTACTTTTTCCCGCTGGTGGGGACGAAGAGAAGGAAGATTTTTATGAGAAACCATTACACCGTCATAGCACTGTAGTAATCTACCCATTACAAGTTAGACATCACATCAAATCACCAACGAGCCCAACTTTTTTTTAACGTTTTATGGAATAGATAAGCGTTACGGTCGTAATTTGAACTGTTATTGCTAGCAAGTCTAATGATAAAACTGTGGTAAGGTCTTAAAAGAAGGGCCATGTTTTTTTATACAGCGTCGGGCTCTTTTTATAACTTGTGCATTTATTGGAGCTATACTTCCTCGGTGGTTTACAAGGTTTTAAAATATTGTCATTTTTTTGGATATGCAACCATGCTCCATAATCTCAAAGGCTATCCGCTCCAATGATCTGGAGGGATTTGTAATTTTTTCTCACAAACTGAATTCCCCTTGAAAACAAAGAAGTTCATAATAATAACACATTCGTAAATGATTTAGCACATTAGAGTCAACTCCTCCTTTAGCTATCAGACCCCACACATACAACCTCACATAATCAGTGTTAATTTATTGCCAACCGGACAATACTCTTCCTCCATGCCGGCAATAAACTTTTTCTTTTATCGCCAACCACATCATTCATAACGCGTGGTAGTGTGTTTGACCAGTGAACAGAGACGGAGCTGTGAAAACTACAAGCTTCATCGCACAAAAACTCATATATATATATAGAGCAATATATAAAACAATGGAAAATAGTGGGTATAAAAGTCGTTCATATTTTAGGAGATAACGAAGCTCGCCTAGAATCAAAAAGCTCCCTCTGGAGTTAACCAAGAGGAGAATGAGGTCACCCAAATTATGGTATTAGAGTTTTAATAAAAAATTACACGATTTTTCCCATTTTACTCCATTTACTCTCTGTATATATATTATACCGTAAAAGGATTCGGTTCGGCCTTGCCCCTGTCTGGGATTTTCNACGATTTTTCCCATTTTACTCCATTTACTCTCTGTATATATATTATACCGTAAAAGGATTCGGTTCGGCCTTGCCCCTGTCTGGGATTTTCTTGCAGTTAAAAATGGCACTGCACCAAATAGGCCCAGAAGCACGAAAATAATTTTCACTCTTTGCTCGACCAACAGGATTCTTGCGCTGTGCAGCTGGAAGCGTGAATGAATTTCATTTATTTGACCGGGCGCCTCCAAAGATTTTTTTTGTGGTTGAACACACTCTCCAGCCAAAACTATATTTTGAAGTGTATAAGGAGAGAAAAGTATGAGTCTTGATCGCACTCTATATATAACCTACATTAGCCTCTAGAATCTTTCTTTGGTTTCGTTCTTTGCGAAGACAAAGTTATGGGGAACGAGGAAGAAAGATGTAGTGACGTTATGCGATATACAGTCTAGAGGAAAAGTACCGAGCCCAGCAGGGCATCTCTCTGGAGGATGGACCCTAAGTGATTAATGTATACCGTCGACATAATTACTAGCCTCTGAGCATTTCAACTTGAACTAGAAAAGAGAGTTCAATACTTTGTTTGTGTGAGGATCATGGAAGATAGATGTATATACATTTTGTGTGTGCCATTGTTTAGACGGAAATTGTCCATGATGCGGACTCCTTCTCACAATATGTGTGCTTTTAGAGCTTTAGTACTTTACCCAAAATATTAGTTGCATTACGCGATGAATGTAAGGCCATAGTAATCCATTTCCTACTCTCTCTCTCTCGGCTTTCTCCTGACGACTCACTTACTCACTCTCTCCCACAACTGGATGCATTGTGTGAGAATGGGATATATGTATTAAAAAGTAGATGCATTACACATGCTTTCTGTATGGTACTCTGGGAACCTATACGATCTTTAAAGGCAGCTGCCTTTCCTTTTCCTCAGAGTTTTTTTCATTGCACTTTCACTCCACTTCATATCCACACAGACTTTCCCCTCTCATCGTTAGTTCGTTTGGTCTGTTTGCGAAGGCATTTGCAGCCGGTGATATTAGTACTTTCATCTTGTAAAGGAGGAAACGGAGGCTGATGAACGACTCCAGTTGTATTGTTGATACTGTTGATTCTCTCTGTGTGTGTTTGTGAGCAAGGCGTAAAAAGTAATTGTGGAATGCGTACAGTTGTGCGACGGTGAGATATTTTCCTTTCTCTAAAGAGCCACATTCTACCAAGGGTAATAACACCAGCTGCTCTTGGTTTAGTTTTTTTTGGTATAGTGCAGCATCAGCGAAAAAGCTAACGGGAGAAAGTGAACCCACATGGTGTACTGTGGAGAAATAGAGTGCGGGAAAAGGACGAAGCTACACAAACACAAATTGCCTCGCTCCATTCCTCCCTCATTTGGAAAAGGGTGTGAGCAAGCACATATAGCGTAATGTGCAATATCCCTTATTACTTACTGGACCATGGACATTATTTATATGGTGAGCTGGCGACTATCACCACATCCACTACTACCACCATTTTTATATATTAGATGGGCCGCTGCCGACGCTCACCGTGTGTGAAACCCGTTTCTTTTCATGTTCTTCAAATCCCCATGAAAATCTGCTGAGTAAAATGAATGGATGAGAAGCATAAGGTCTGGTGTTGCAGACTGGCTCAATGAAACCAAATATAGTCGAGAGTATTGTATGTATGTATGCATAACGAACAAAAAAGGGACTTTAACACTTTCCCCTGGATTGTTTTCTAATGTTGGAGTCTACTTCATAAACATGACTTTCACCAGAAATACAATATACAGGGATGCCTTGAGGGTATTGAAAGCGTGAAAGATTTTTTCTGAAAGCTGTGAGATCCGAGAACTATGAGCATTAGAATGGATCGGGTAGTTTCTACTATTTTCCTCAACGTGTTGAGATGACACTAGTAGAAAAATGTAATATCGTGTCCGAAAAAAAATCCACTATTTGCTCATGAATTTCACGGATACTCGTTATCATCCTTTTTGTCCATTTAGTTATGGAAAGTCATTGGATCCTTTGATGGTGGGAGGTTGAAGCGAGGTATTTTTTTCTCGAAATATTGGCTTGACTGCCTAGCTAGGTATTGAATTCAACCATTTTGTGATACAAATCTCGAGAGAAATGAAACACGAAAAGACATAATTTACCAGGATTTTTTCCCGTTTAATATCCCTCATAAAAAGAATTTGATAAACTGCGATAAATTGTCTGAGAAAATCTATTGGGAATCAATACGTCCAGAAGAAAATACTGAGCACTTTTTGTAGCAAAGATATATATTGAAATGCCATGAGCATCGTATCTAATCATCTGAAAAATTCATTTCTTACAATTTGTCATTTCTACAAACTCGCCAAGATGCAAGCAACTACAGTTCCATTGTTTAGTAAAATGTCCAGACAAGGAAGAAAACAAGCAACACATGTACACAATATATAACATGATGCTCTTTAAAATTAAATTGCTAGTTATTCCAGCTCGGTTGAAACTCATGATTTCCCAAGGGTAAAAGCTCAGACTGTGCAATTACATGCGAGACAATGCTTTTTACTCGATTTCTTTTCTCTAACTCAACACACACGAGTAGATACCAGAATGGTAAAGAAGACAACACTTATGAGAATAAACTCACAAATAAACCTGCCTCCATACATGACATTACTTCTACAGCCAATACGCAATTCACAAATGGCTTAGTTCTGCTTTTTTTAAAAAAAAATAGAGCGACAAGAGTAAAAGAGGAAACAAGAGTCTTTACGTAAAGTACAAAAGTAATGTTTTTCAGCATGAAATGAGCGGAAAACTCTGTAGAGAAAAGTAAAAGGGGGGAAAAGGTTGCTGTTGAAGAGAAGGAGAAAGTAGATTATGAGAACAAATTTGCCTGAGATGATGGAAAAACTTTGTTTTCCTAATGCTTATGAATATTGCATGTACACAGATAGCAGACATGTGCACTCCCATCTCATGTTTTCTCTGACTATATCTTCCAGAGGCTATGGATATCCCATCTATTTGAAAGTTGAGAATGTTTGAAAGCTATTGTTTGAAAGTCACAAAGAGAAGGAATCAGCTTGATGGAATTTCACTGTCAATCCAAACACCATAATGATGATGGAATTAGTCGACTTGTTCATTCACTTTTGTTCCAAGCTAATTTTCTTGGGAACTATTACTTCTTTACAGAAAATAGCACTTTAGTAGATTTTTTTTTAGCTCAAAGGGAAATGCATACACAGATGGAATAATGGAGTTTAGCGCTTTCAAGTAAACACACGTTTCCCACGCTTGTTGAAAGGTTATACGTATTCATATTCAAAAAGCAGACATTTTTTTAGCTTCATAGGCAAAAGCTGAGGTGGAAAGCAGGTTGAATAAGTAGAGAGAATAATTAACATCTTACCCATCAACGAGAGGAACCTCACGAAGAATTTTCTGCACTGCAGTGAGCCGTTCTTGAGGGGATGCAATGAAGTCTTCCATTATGGCTAGGGGAACGCCAACGCCAACTCCGACGATGGCGGCGAGGAGAAGGACGCAGCAGACAAAGCACCAGTGTCTCATTTTTAGATCGACTCCTAAAATCAAACAATTATGAATAACTTGAATGTTAATGCAAATGGTTAACATTAACGCCGTTTATGAGTAAAATATGGGATATTATTTAATGCATCATGCTTAGATGGCATGGTAGCATAACATAAGCATGAAAATGTCCACGAAAGTCACACATAAATGATGTTTTTTTCTCCTGATAATTATATTTTTTTATACATAATCAGTCCATTAAAAATAGCCCAATAACCGTTCTATAAACAGGTCACATATCTGGATATGATCATTTGATCATATTATATTCCATCCCAACAACCCACAATACAAAAAAAAGGCGGCAACCCTTTCCCTTCACTCTTTCCACAGAATATGAATTTAAGCTTCAAGAAACAAAAATTCAGAGATGATATTGCTCTTCTCTTGGCGATAATTCAGACAGCTGCCATTCCCTAAAAGAAAGCATCCTAAAAGGTCCTCCATCACATCTCTCTCTTTCTCATCTCACTCATCTAATTCTCCGTTGAAGGGTTTGTTTGCTTAGAGAACTCTCGACCTGAGGATTTCAAGAGGATTTTGGTGCCGGGCGAGGAATCTATGGATTTCTCAAGTGTTTGCAGTTTTGTTCTCTCGCGAACGTATATTACAAGCATACAACTCAACTATTCAGGATCAGGACGACGATCACACACATTCAAGTCCACACGTACTCACTCCCAGTGAGCTTCTTCGCTTTGACTCACGTTCATTCATGTCATGTTTCCCTCCTCCATGTCAATATAAATGTGTACCTATAGACTCGACACTGCTAAGAGAAAATTGGGTATGTAAACGGTACATTCTCTTCAGTTAGCACAAAACACACACACACACACACGCATCAGTTATATTGCAAATGTTTAACGGACGGACAAACGGAAGTTGGCGCTTGTTTGGCAAGAAGCCCTTGTTCCACCACGGCAGCTCCTTCACGACTACCTAATAATTGGCAGATAGTATAAAAGTTTACACAAGTTTTTCAAGAGGATTGCCGAGCAGGCAACAAACTTTCACTCAAATGCCCAATAGACATCATACAAAAGGCAACAAACAGTTCCTATCCAATTTATTTATTTGAGCAAGTCTTCACGTGAAATATCAAAGTATGAAATCTACTTTCACTTACTTCCTGTCTACCTCCTGTCTACAAAAGAAGAGGCATGAGAAGCTTATACGCATGTATGTATAAGAGAATATACATGCATAAAAATGTTTTATCAACTTCATCTATTTTGGAAGAGAAGTGTACCCTATTGAGTAATATAGTGAGAATTACATCATCTACAGGATTTAGCGAACCGAATACGGAGAATAATAAAAACGTACAATTCATGCTGAAATCCCTCTCTTTCGCACAATCATTACAGTGTGAAGTGAGACTTGAATTGTTCTGCTCATTCAGCTGAATCCTCTTGAATACTTCCTTGTCAAAGTCAAGATTCAACTTTTTCCCTTTGCTTTTCATCAGTTTTCATTCGGATCATTGTTAAAGCATAATATTACCTTCTAGATTAGAAAGACTCATCCTCCGATTTTATTCCCTATCATACAACTTTCCAAGTAATATTTGTCTTTCTCAAGATTCATTCCTCAACAGTAAACATCTGCAGGGGAATCAACTCTTTCCGAAAGTCTATAATCATTAAGTTCTCTCTGTTGGGTATTAGTGAGAAAATAGTGGAAAATCTGGCTCATCTCAAAATCTTCCGCTTTCTTCAAGATGAAATACAACTTTTCAACTTCCTCTTGTATTTACACCTTTTACCACAGCACATTCTAGATTTACTCCATTTATACCGTATACACTCAACTCTCAACTTTTGCCAGTGTTGCAGTATCTTCTTTGGAAAGGAAGCCGCAGAAAAAATTGTAAATGGTGAAAGTTTTTCCTTCTTTAAGCTCCCCTCAGTCACTAACATTTTTTACAAGGAAGGAAAGGGAAAGAAAACAAGTCTCTGTGAGTGTACATGAAGGAGCCAGTGTTTGACTGTGAATTCTTCTGTGTAAAAAAAACGTGACTTTTACAGAATCTAGGACACATAGCTAGCAGAGCATTCATAAAAAGGAGAAAAAATATCCTTCATAGGCAGGCATTTTTGTCCACATGAGAAGTTGTAATATTAGCTCATTTAATACATTTCCCCAACCATTATCACTGCTACAAAGCCACTTGCTTCTGTCACGGAGATGAGCAATTGCCACCCTATTGAGAAACTGGCTGAGTGAAAGGGCATACATGTAACAATAATAATATCCTTCATCTTGCCCTTTCTCCTTTTGTGGGAGAGAAAGTAGAAAAAAACGTGACTGCTTTCACCAGAACCTTACATTATTTGAGTGTTATTGCATTACCCTCGAAAAAAATATATTGAATGAGGCTACAATCCCTTACACACTAAATGTTTTTCCCATAATAATAATCCCTCTCTCATGAAAAAACATAATAATCATAAAAATAATTCTTTGATACTGCCATAAAATGATTAACTGCTGTACCAGGTTATCTGGCACAATAACTAAAAACATACTTATAACTACTATGCACCACCCTCTACACGCCCATATGCTAATGATATAATGGCTAAAAAATATACAATCTTAGCAATCACCAGACGGTGCTATCGACCCAGACAAAAATCCATAATGAACCACTTCCAAATCCACTAATACCACATGTGCACTCCAAAAATCACAAATTTTCCTTTTTATCATACTCCTCCCTTTTTCCAACTCCTTTTTAAATTGCTCCCTGCGCTCACCTTGTAAAAAAATTCTGTCGATGAAAGCTAAACCTTCTTGTATGGAAATGGTAGAAAGTAGGAAGGAAAACTGTGATTTTACTTTTACCAGCATACCAATCCACTTTCCCATCAGCAAGCTCACCTTCCTTTTTTCCCGTTGAAGAGACCGAAAAAAATCTCTCTAGAATCTGCTAGCAAGAATGATGTGATATATAGGATATATGTGTGTAAGAACTTTCTCCTTTTTTTTACTCCTCACAAGTCTTATTAGATGGATATTATGTGTTATCTTCTAGTATGATTACTCACCAAGAGTACTTTCCCAAGAAAAAATGGAGTGTACTCCTTTTTTCTTCTCAACACTATCTCGTGAGAGAGAGAATCCTTGGATTTTATATGCATGTGAAAAAATAAATGTATGATATAAAAAAAGAGAGAGAAAATCTAGAAATTAAAACCTCTTGAGTCGTTGACTCCCCCGTTCCCGTTCTCCTCTTTGCTGTTGGAGCTTAAAGAGTCTTGTTCAATAAGAGTACCTCCGTTAATTCGAACGGCAGATCCGTTTTGCCCGGACGTTGGGAGGCTTACAACCGTTGAAAATCCGACGGGGCTTACTCGGCTTACATCCGGTAGTTCTATCACATTGGTATCCTACACGCATATGTACACACGGGGGAAAGAAAAAAGAAGAGAATGTAGAAACATAGTTACATGGATATATAAGAGATTAGAGGAAAGCACACTCTCGACAAGTAAAAGAGGCAAGCGAAAGCAGAGCAGAAAAGCGGGAAAAAATTGGGAACGGGAAACTTGAGTAGGAATAATATACGCGTATACCCGCCAACTTCGAAGATTTCAAGATGAGCGAGACGAAGAGGGGGAAAGACGGATATGAGGGAAAACGGGTATAAAGAAAACTAAGGATATTTATACACACTTTTTCTCTTGCACTTTGTAACTCTTGGATTTCATGTAAAAACATGGACTAGTTGTAATATGTGGAGCGTTATTCTATATCTTATTTCTTTTCGAGGTGAGTGAGTGAGATAAGTTTGTGTTGTGTGCAGACAAGGAATTCGTGTTACTTCTAATATGAGCGGCTTTCATGTGACACATTTTTCTATAATAGGGGAGGCGAAAGGTAGCGAGATAAAAAAATTCTCATGTGCCTATACAGACTAGACACAGATATCTCTCTTCTAAAATAGGCTTTTTTACATTTAAACGAGAAAATATGCAGTTTCCTTGTCTCCTCGAAAATAGCTTGAGAAGAGAGAAAAAGGAGAGTGTAATGAGAAAAGGGAAACATGGACAATTTTCATGGGAGAATGTGCTCATTCATTCGGTATGATAAATTTAGTGCCTAGATTCTCATCAGTGTTGGATTTCTCATGAAAGTTGTAAAGGATTATTTCTCACATGCTATATAGAATTTTAGGAATATTACACACATGTATAGATTTTTTTGTTGAGAGGGAGAGAGAGAGATGAGAGAAAATTTTGCAAAAAAGGAAGAATGCTCGAAGAGAGAAAATATTTAACGAAATTAGGGCCGTTTCTAGAGACTTGAGATTTTTATGGGTTATGTATGCACACTTGTCTATTTTGTGGGTGGTAGCCTGTACCAACTAAAGCGTGTAACACTCTTGTCGATTTTCTCTCTCCTATTTTGAGAGGGAAAGTGGAAAATGTACTTTCCTATGTGTCTAGTTCCATTGGGGGTTGAGAAGAAAGAGTAAATTCAATAATGTTGACAAAGTTATTGTAGTCTGGAGAATATATTGTTGCTCTGTTTTTTCCCTATCTTGAGGATCAGAATTAAACAATGTAGTTGGGAACGTTGGCGCGTATCAAGATTAGGAATTTCGGTTTTATGATGCTTGAAAATCCCTTAAATCGAATTTTTCCATTTTCTTCCCATCAGAGATATCCATGTTTTTTTGGGTCGCTGTATCGGCTTATGTGATTTATGGGTGGATATTGAAACATTAGGAAAAATTTCGAGTGGCACCCGCCTCGAATTTAGAAAAGCCGTAAATGGAGAAAGGATGTTTGTTTTCAGGTCACTGTACATAGCCAAAGTAATGTTATAAGATTACACGAAAGAGTAAACTATACATCTATCTAGTTCACAAAATATACAGTGTGTATATTTACACCACTTAAAGGTAAAAGTATTCAAACTCCATGCTATCGGATTTGGTAAGATTTGTGGAAGAAAACGATTGTAAAAAAGCTGTCATAGATGTACCAAAACATTTCTCCACCTTTTAAAACTCGCACAATTTAGTTCCCTAACGCATATAGAGTAGGTCACGATGAAGGCAAAAATTACATAAATATTTAAACCATCTTGTCCACCAATTTTTAATTAAATCAAGTCAATAAATCGAAATGCACTAGATAAAAAATTCCCAAGAGAAAAATATAAATATACTTGTGACTTGTCCACTAAAAAAGGGAAAGTACTCTCATCTTTTTTTATCAAGCTACACCACTCCCCGCCACCCAAGAATAAAGATGAATTTCCCGGCTACACTCCGAATATTCAACAAGAAAAGTAAGACAATTCTTGTCGGAATTCCAGCCAACTCCAGCTGAGCCAAAAGAATATAAAAAAAGGGAGCAGGAATACACCCAAAATTCCATCCATGAGCTCTACCTTTTTTCCCCTACTATTATAAAGCTGTAGAGGGAAACTAGGTTTAGAGTAATATTGATGCGAATTCCAACACCTCAACTGCAGCAATTGAATTGAAAATCCAGCCTGCATTCTCTCTCTCTCTCTGAAGCTAGAACCACTAAAGAGATTTTCACTTGAGTAAAAATGGGAAGGAGAAAGAGAATGGAAATTGGGATGGATGTTGTGTGGCACGACTGCTGTGCACTTTCCAGTCTTGTACTTTGAGTCTCTCCTCAATATAACCTATTTTACAGCATTATAGTTTGTTTCTGTTGGGAAATACCATGTTTAAAAAATAGCCTTCCTCACACACAACCCTTTTGTTGGATATATTCATCCGTATAAAGAAAGTTTTTGGCTGGTGTGAGCTAACTTCTCCATTGAAAATTGTGAGAATAGTATGCTCACGCATAAATACGTCTTTTTGATGTAAAGAAGATAGCTTTATAAGTATTACTATGCATAATAATAATATTTTGAGGGAAGACTTCCCATACAGTCAGTGAATAATATAACTTTCACTAGCATAAATATTCCAGCATCGCACCACATCAAAGATGAAGAGTGAATGGGAACAGGGATCTTTTAGAGAAATGCACACGACGAGAATGTTCATCATTTCATGTGAGCCCTCTTCATAGATCTTCCAGAGTGAGGTGTTTCCATATCTATATCGTTTGAAAAGGAAGCGTTGCACGCTTTCACGAACATGGGATGCAGTCGTGTGCAGGAATAAGAAAAAAATTCCGGTTTATTAGCTTTTCTCAATGCAGCTTTTGAGCATTATAACAAAAATATTCGTATTGCATGCCTTTCCCCGGATGGGATGACTTCCTATCTAATTTTTTTTCTCAACTTCCATTCAAAAATAAAATGTTTTTCTGTCAATTTTTATCGTATGAGGTGCTCCATGTCTGAAAATGACGGGTATGTACTATTCCTCCTTATTATCCTTTCCTAAACTTCATTGAGTTTGTATTTTTATTCTGAAAAAGGAGAAAACTTTAAACACACGAGCTAGCTGTCCCGTTGATTCATTGCTAGCAAGAAGTTCACTGACTGGTTGACTGACAAGACTTTCTCTTTTTCTATTGCAACGTGCGGAAAATAGGAAGAAGTCGTAAGATGAATCTTAAACTAGAATGCAATTTTTTTTACAAAAGGAGAGGAAAAGAGTTACCGGAGAAAACTCAAAAGTTTCTAGATTATCATAAAAAAAACTTCAACTTTATCAATAAAAATTTCCCTTCAAAATTCCATCCACAAAGTAAAACCAACTTGAGCTACGGCCCAAATACATATGTAAGTAGAACAAGTCTTAAATTTCTTGAGATATACACACATAGAAAAAAAAACTGGGACAAAGTTGCTTGCGAGTTTTACACTGAATGTGTGC
>JAHZNA010001878.1:0-22198 GCA_027743935.1 Sinodicranocentrus sp. ZH6
GGTTAATGTTTGAAGTGAGACTATCGTTTTATGATATGTTGTTTTATTAGATTATTGTTAGGTTAATGTTTGAAGTGAGATTTAAAAAAGTCTTCTTTGCGAGCTCAACTTAGTCTTACCAGATTTATTTTATTCTGGAGATCGAACCCTATTAATAAAATCTCACTTTTTATAATTTTGCAATTTTGTTGAGAATTCCTGAAAAATGTTATGAATAATAAATTTAAAGCTAAAAGACGTTATAGACGTGTCGAGTATTTAGATTATGAGTATGTCAATTATTTTTAAAGGTACTTATCGGACGTAACTGTCAACTTCATGTCATAGCTGTAAATATTTTATTGAGATGTCCTTACTAGAACTGAGTGAATATCAATTGAAGTTTAAAAGCAATGGCTGTCTTCTCATTTCAATAATTATAATTTCATGTGTAAATGTTGAAGTGTTGTTTTCATTTTAGTTCAAATTTATTGATTATTCCAGCTGTATTTGAAATTCGTGAATTTAGTTAGGTCATAGATCCAAATAATTGTTGCTTGATAGTATTTATGGGAAAAACATGCATATGTTCATCTCGTTACTGTCCCTTACTCCACCAATCACTTAACCCACTGCGTTACTCAACCACGGTGACCACTTTCACAGCTGTCCCCTTTCCTAGCTACCAATTTGCCTAAAAATGATGCCTTTGTGTAATGTGAAATTACCTTATGACTATGATTACTAAAATAATCCTCTATTCCCTATCCAATTCCAACTTTCACTTTTAAAAGATGGGCAAGCTGTGATAAAAGAGCTACTTTCAAAAGTGAAGATAATATGCTTAACGATTTTTTTATTTTAACATATTTATTTCCATTCCTTGACATTTTTAATCATGTGGACACCATATTGTAAACCTATTTTTATATGAATTTTAAATTATATTTGTTCATTTACCATTTAATAGAAGTTATCTTATCACTCATCCCTCACAGTTGTCATTCGTAATTAAGTAATCAAATTAATTTTTAATTGTGATTCTCACAATATAAAACATTTTACGTCTGACGTGTATACATATTTTTTGTTAAATATTTGAAACCATAGAAAGTTTTCTTAACGCATCAAGACGTTCAATGGAATGTCCTGAACCTGCCTCCCACCCTGACGCCACGAGCCGCATCCAAATGTCATGACCAATGCTACCGTCCCACATACAACAAACCAGCCAAGATACATAAACAAATGCAGGAATCGTCTATTCAAACTAGTCGACTCTGAAAATCAATATATTTTATTTAGAAAAATAATTTAAAAATTGCAAAACTGTTGACTCGAACCTTACCTTCAGGATCGGAGGAAACTTTTTCAGTGAAGATTTTGCTGACGTTCTCGCCAGCATCCTTTGTATAAATGTTCACCCCGTAAGGAAATCTATTTGGGTCACAAGTTGTGATGCAACGTGCGTCTAAATGAAGTTCTTCATTGGGCTCAACGACAAAGATAGAGGTTGCCATGTAAATCTGATGGGATTTGAAGTACTCCAGTTTCACATTATTTTTCACCTTGTCGATGACGTTTCCATTCTGGAGTATAAAGAACAAAATAAAATCGGAAGTTAAATTTCTAAAAACGATTTTTATCTTTTACTTACTTTTTTACGGAAGTTGACAATATGGTTATTGGAAATGGAGCCCAGCATTGTATTGCAAACGTCCTGGTTTTGTTTACAATCCTTTTCACTTTTGCCTCCATCAAGATGAAATCCGCGTCTACAGGACTTTTAGAGGTAAACCTAATGCTCGGACGTGTTTCAACTTCGGCTTCAATTTTCGAGCAGTTTGAAATATCAGAAGGAACAACTTCACAAGAGGAGCCATGCATCCAGAGCATTATCAACAAAAGAGAAAGTTGTTTGAAAGTCATTTTGATTTCTAACTTTTGTTCCGCAGTCTATATTTCAGATCAACAAGTGAAAGTGTGTGCAGTCTCACTTTCGTCTTGGAAGAGAATGAGAGAGGTGAATTGAGGAAAGTATTTGACTCATGAGGTTTCCCTTTGACAGTCAAAAATCTACCCTCTCAAAACTGGGAAGATGGGGAAAATGACTGTATAAAAACAGGAAGTGGGATGGTAACAAGAAAAGTGAAAGCTTTTTGTGCTTAGTAAGTTGATTACTAGAAGGAAGAAACAAGGGTGAATGTTCAAGTAAGGAAAGGAAAGGACTGATATGGCAATGGAAAGAGCGTCTTTCTCTCTTTGTTGAGTGTTTATTGTCTTGTTATACATTTATTCTGATGAGCTATATAGCTGCCATATATTTTATAGACACATTTTGAGTAAACCAGTGAAAACTTGAGTAAACGCTTGTTAGTTGTAGAATCAGATTCTTCTGGGGAAATCATACACCTGGAGAAAAACATCTAGTCGGTCTCAGTCTGGCTTGCTAAATATTTGCTCCATAATCACAGGAACGAATAGAAAAAGGTGAATGAATACTGCAGGAAAAGAAAATATTGTCAGAATTGAGAAACTTCTTCCTCCTCGAGTGTGTCCTTCTTCATAATTTGTTTTGACATACGTACTTATTCAATTATGCCTTTCCTACGTATCAAGTAGATACGTGATGTAGACAGGATGAAAGCCTAAGTATATGCTTGTTAGCTGTATAATCAAATATTTGTTGAGAAAATAAGTTCTGAGAACTTTCTCAAGATTTTTTTACTAACTACACTTTCCATATCTGATGGAATATTATACCTTTTGAAAAAGATGGAGTTTTTGTCCTCTGCTTTCAAAAATTAACAATTTGAACATCAAATTTGAAATTGCTTATCCCTTTTAAGGAACACAAATAAAGACAAAAGAAATGAATATAATTTACAACGTCAACATTGTTCACACAAACACTGCAATAGGTGTTGAAGATAATAAGTTTTAATTTCAATTTATTAACTACTTTCATCAGTGCCCTACTAGCTACTGAAGAAAACAATATTTTGCAATTGAGCCATTTACTGCAACTGGTGAACTTGTCTATAGCGATGGTGATAAACTCCAGCTTTTTAGTGAGAGCTTTTTAGTTCCAGATTACAGAACCAATTCATATTCGGTTTACTTTATAACGCATTATTTGGAACGGGAGCTTGGATTTCCAAATAGCTTATGCATCGAAGAGGGCAAGATTGCACGATCTCACAAACTGAAATATATATTTTGATGAACAAATGTACAATGTATTTTATATGATTTAAAGCTACCCTATACATTACCATACTCATACCGTACAAAGTGCTGCCCCTACAGAAAATAATAAGCCAAAATCTATAACGAACTTAATTGAACTTGATTTTAAACATTGACGTAAGCTCCATCCAAAAAGCTTATTCCACGTAAAACACGGATTTTGCAGTCATCCAAACATTTAAAGCAGACAGACAAGATCCACCTGTTTCCTTAATTCAAGAGTAGAAAAGATTAGGAAATGGGAAGACATTCATTCGCAGACATGACAAAAACGCAGAATTAACAACATCAAATCAAAATATCCACAAGTTAGAGTCTACTGCTGAATGGAACGTTTCCAAATTCGATCACACAATACCCAAACCGTATTTCGAAGTTACAGATATTTTCTTATGGATGTTTTATCAAGATTTCCCTTGTCCCTTGAAGAAAACAATTTTGATCATGATATCGTGTCTAATTAAATTTACAAAGAACTGCAATATCGTGCAGTCGTGACCCCTGCATTGAAAGAACAGGCAATATTTCAGAGATAGGGATTATCCTCAATAATAATTATCAGGGTTTTTCCTCAACTTAGCCTTGGTCAAAATCACGCCTATCACTTCCAATGAGATAAAATGCTGCATTTTGTATCACATAAATTTTCAAGAGTGACAATTCAGGTTGAAGGAGATATGGAAAGTGTGAAAGTTGAAAACAGCTTTTATGCAAGTTCTGGATGGCTCAGGTTAGGGTGGAACGGATGGAACTCTCAGAAAGCAAAGAAAAAACACTGCTTTCAAAAATATTCTGGAGGCTCCACTTCAATTCGCGCCACAGTGGAAATTTCTCCCACTTACACGGTCAACCATGTAGCTGTCACCTTCACCTTCACTGCATCACAACAGTTTATTCAAATTTATTATTTTCGAAACATGCCAACCAATTCATGACGCTCTTTAAGAAATATATATTGGCTGAATATAATAAAATTTATCACCCATTTCCGTCACTATTTGGTGATGGAAATGGAATATTAACTTTCAGTTTTCACTCAAACTACTAGAAATATTATTATATTCTATGAAAGTCTCGGAAATTAGTCGTGTACGCTGTCAATCAAAGTCCTTTTGTTTGATTCAAACTTGGCAAAAACTGACTAAAATTGTTTTTTTGGATTGTTTTATGGAATGAATTATTAAGTTATCGTGATCCTAATATTCAGAAGAAAATGAGAAACTATAAATCGTAATTATATTTGACATAGATATTCCTTGCGGACGAAAACGTATATCATGCGGATGAAGGTAATGTTTTGCAGACTTTTTTTCGTCCGCAGGAAATACCGGACAAAATTTTGAGGAAGTTCTTGCGCGCAAAAAAATTCGGAAATGGTGGCTAATTAATAAGGTCTTATTTCAGAATATAGGATGCATGAGATATTTTCCTCAGTATGAATAATTTTATGAATTGGAGATGTATTAAAAATTTGTACACCTATGAAAATTGCAAATTGCAATACTCAAAGATTCAAGGAGAAGTAGTAGTAATGTATATGTATATACTCTGACTTTGATCCTTGTGCACCAGAACGTTTTATTTCGTATAAAGGTAAATATCTTGAAAATATAACTTGACCTGTAACTTTCTATAACCAGTGCTTAACTCAAATTTGGCCAGTTTTCAAAACACCCTCGCCGACCATATACAGAATATAGTTTTCTATTTTCAGCCATTTTTTGTCAAATTTGTAGTCGCAGAAATAGCATGACTTACCGTCCGCAAAACCCATATATCACCCTGAAAAAATATTTATTTCATTATATTTTCCTTCAAAATTTACCAGCAATTGTTTCACGGAAATCAAGTTAGATATTCTTAGTAAGTCAACAAGCGTATAATTAAAGCAGGAATATATTATTTTACTCACCAATGACCATATAAATATTATTAAAATTTCTCGAGTATTTTCCATTTATTCTGACTTTTCATATTTACACAAGAAATACTTCAAGCCTTCCCATTCCTCAATATAGACTCGCGAAAACTAGACAACAATTCTCTTGTTTCATCCTAAACACAAAACATATTCAAACAAAAGCACATTTGAGCAGAATTATACCTCAAAATGTTGATAAAAAATCTTGGTTTGTTTTCCAAAATCATAAACTCCACCCACCTTCCTTCACTCCTGGATTTTCAATGGAATCCAGAAAAACTTCAACTGGAGGAGGTTGAGGACAAAAGAAAAATACAAAATTCAAAGCGTATCAAGTTTCTTAAGCTTAATTTTCATTCTCGTCCTGCTTCAAACTAGGATATCCCCGATATCCCAGTTTTCCCCAATATCACGGCTTCAGATTGCAACAATATTGATGACTTTTCTCATGACGCAAATTTACTTTAGAGTTTTTCAAACAAAATCATCAGAAATAGTTTTATGGATTAATAGTCTCATCCAGTTTCATCGTATGTATTATCGAAAAGGTAAAAAAACAAGGAAATTTCATACAACCTTAATAACATTATAAATTCAAATGTTTAAATATTTTCATTTGATTTTTAGCTCATCCTTACAAGAAAACAAGCCTTCTGGCGAAACTAAATTTAGCATTCGTTTACGTTAATGCTAAAGCAGCGGTTTATATTGTTCCCCTCTTGCTTGTGTACGGGTTTAATTGGAAAAATCCGTGTAAGCCTTCAGTTGCCGGGTATTGGCTACTCAATGGGTTGTGTCGTGGGCACTTTGGATGTGATGATGTTGATATGAATATTTTCGAGAGAATACTTGTCATCGGAGTATTACTAATCAATCACTGGATCATTGCAACTGTGTGTAAGTTGGTAAACGTGGTGGCAAGTGGAATTCACGTTTTGGCAACGATGACCATCCAAGATCATTTAAACACGTGAGTAAAGTCCAAACTCGTAAAATATTAACATTTCAAACAATCTTAATATTGACTTGTACTTGATTGCATGTATTTTGGGATGATACAGATTTTGGAATATATTTGTCGAGACAAAAGGATCAGTACAAGTCACAGGAAAAATCTATAGACACATCCAACTGCTGGAAATCCTATGCAATGAGGTTCAACAAAAGGTGCTCCTTCCGGTTTTGATCATTGCGACAATTGTATTCTTCGCTGTGGGGACGACAGCCGCTGTAAAACTTAAATGGACAGTGACAACATCACTGCAAGTTGTATTTTTCATCGTTACAGCAATTGAATCTAGTCTTGCTCTCCTTGTGCTGGTTGGTGGGATGGTTGGATGTTATACTGGAAGCGAGGAAATTTTGAGAAAAATGAAGCAAACCGGATGCATAAGTAAATATGAGCATAAACTACGTCACAAGTGTTACAAATCTTATGCTGCAATTAAGGTCAAGTTTGGCTCGAGCAGCTTTCTCGAAAAGGATACACCCTTGAACTGCTTGAATTTTGCTGTTAGCTTGTCCGCTCAAATGCTACTTTTACTGGATGGTATGTAGATCGTATTTTTAATTACTTTTTTTTCAGTTAGGAAAAACCAAATCATACAATATATTATTGCATGAGTTTGTGAATGATTGAGTGAATGTGGACCGAACGAATAGAATACCCGAGAGTATTATGTGTAAAGGATATCATGCAGGATTTTTTCCCATGCCATGGAATACTTTACTGTATAATTACGTTCGGCATATATTATTATAATACTAGGTGCCATTTATTCATCAGGCAATTTTTGATACAGCCGACCGAGGGTTCCAAAAAATTTGACACTAGGGTGTCATTCATGTCGTCATTTGTTCGTCATCGAATTTTGGATCAGGTAGGGGGTCCCAAAAAAATTTCGTCATTTGTTCGTCCGGCAATTTATATTAAGACGGGGTAGAGTTCCAAAACATTTGACGACTTGGTGCCATTCAGTCGGGAGTACTAAGTAGTGCATTATTGTTTTTTCATTTGTGCGATTAGCGCACAACCGGCTTTCTAGGTTTCTTAAATATGTAATGAATTGCATGTTGGGATGATTGACAGCTTGTCAGCAAGAATACTGAAAGCAATATTGCCTTATGTATTTTGGGAATTGTAGATTAGAGCTAGCACCATAATAACCGTAAATAGTAGGTAGCATTCCTTGTAAGAAACTTTACCATGCAAAATCAAACTTATGTGTTTATTCCAGTATTTCAGCAAGTTTGATAGAATATACTATTCAATGACAAACTTAAAGTAAGGTAATTCTGCAGATGATACAAATTAAATTTTCGTAGATTACTGTCAATAATTTGGAAATTATTCGTAAGTGCGAGTCGGTAAGACTCATTCAAAATATAAATCAATATCAATTTAATTTTTTTTGTTGACTCCTAAATGAGCAACATGTCATGTGTGTTTAATGTTTATCATGTACTGTTTGCTTGCTTGTATATTTTTGTTTCAACAATATTTCGTTTTTTCAATAAATGTGGATAACTTTTTAATAAATACATGCAAAACTGAGAAAAACTGGATTTGGCACTTTTAGAAGTTTATTAATCTTTTATCAAATTTTAAAACGAGCAGCATATGATACGGTAAACATAGTTAAAGGAAATGAATTCACATCTGTTGGACACATGCTCACATTCGTGCCGTTATACCGCGTTTTCAGCTGGATGGTGAAGATTTGCGATCCATAGATTTTTAAATACGAAACAAAGTAAAAATAAATAAACTGGAATTTTTAACCGTGTTTTACACACCTATACACTTTGTCCACACGGGTTATGAAATTAAGTTATGTAGATTTTTCTTCCACATCGCCGATACAAATTTTAAAATGATACATACACGGACAAACTTCTAGCCACCGCATGTAATTTTTCCACGTTGAGTGCCCGGCACTGGCATGACATGCACCAGAAATATTCAGGGAAAACTGTTTTTTGACTGTACCAAACGGGTTAAGAAATGGGCATTGACTGCCCCGGCTGAGGCGGAATTCTACCAAAAAGTTATCCACCATGCTACTTTCCATTAGGTCTTCCGAAATTGCTTTACTTTGGATTCGACCTATGCCCCCACTCTGTGTCTCGTATTGCATTGTCCTTATGGAAAACAAAAACTTCCGTGACGGAATGGTGTGGTAAAACTCAAGGGACCGGAGGAATTGACTGACAATATGTGTGACACTCTGTATCATATATCATGAATGGCATCAGTAATCCGTGACATAAATGTTGTATATTTAGTTAGGCTTGATTGAACACAGGCGGTTAGCTAATAAAAAATAAACATACATAAATAAATAAAAATGGTGCATTTTCAACGCATCAGATGATCCCTCTTACAATTCGAGCATGCACATGTCTTTCCACATTGAAGTAAATCCAGCTTTGACATTTTTCCAAACATTGAAAGCATTTTTTAAACAAATACCCTATCCAATTTGCTCATCTATTGACTTACAACTTTATTTATCCTTTCATCAACCAACCAATATGCATTACAGCATTTACTCTACAGATAAAGTTAGCTTTACTTCAATACACACATAAGAGCTTATCCCTTGCTATCTTCGAGGTTCTCAAATCCCATCAAGCTTGACTGAAATGTGTTTCCTTTTAGGCATGCGTGAGAAGGATCGTGGTTGATATACTTGTAGAATTGTTTTCAGTATTTTTTTGTCACAAAAATGTGGACAAAACTATTAGTCCACACAAAATCAATTGTATAATATCGTAGTGGTAAATAGTTGAAATAATTTTCTCTTCAGGCTTATTTTGGTCATGCGTGGTCGGTGGAGTTTGTTGATGAACTTGAAGGCGGGATGAAAATGAGCAATGGAAATTAGAGACCAATGAAATTTAAGATAAAATTTTGTTTTGAAAATATGATTAAAAGATTTTTGCTTTGACACTCTTTTTTATATATATGAGAAAAGCGGGATTGCTGGAATATTTCTCCCGACCTATGTCCCGCATTGCAGATCTAAATGAATATTTTGCTTCACATATCCAATTTAATTACATACTTTTGGGGAAACAGCGTTAAGGAACTCATTCAAACATTTGAAAAACACGACATATGTAACAATCTATCAATAAAAAATAATTATTTTAAGCTTAGCTTAGTGTTCAAGTACTGTCGGAAGTGGAAAAGGAATGGGCGAAAGCAAACAGGAGCTATGTTATATGTTATAAACTCAATATTTTATGCTATATATTAAATGCATTAAGACAGTTTTTCTGATGATTGTCATTCACGTCTGGTTAAGCGCGCAGTAATTTATATTGTGAAAAAAGGGTTTAATTGCTTCAATGACACTATATTTATGGTATTTTTATTACATTTTAGTTCCATGCACTTTGTCTGTAAAAAAGGTTTGCTTGGTTTTGAAATATTGATATGAATAAAATAATTTGAAAATCCAAACTTAATTCTTTGAGACATTGATTAGTGCCTAAATATTATCTAAATGTCATTCAATTTCTTGAATTATATGATCAGTCTCATAAGAGTAAGTTTAAAGGTGGTCAATAAACGGTCGATTTTATGATTACAAATTTTGTATACATCCAGCCTTGCGGAATGTATGGAACGAATATGAGTTCAGAGGCAATGTTGGCAAGGAAGATAATTTTTTAAAAGCTATTTTGTTAGACAGTTCTCCCCATCTTTAGGTTTCCACTCTACTTGTGCAATTTTTACAGAAGGGGATGATTCCATCTTGTCACGCATTTGCACTGGGGAACTGCAGAAAAAATTCTAGTTATAAATAATCTTGCAAATCTGCTTTTTTCTGTGTGGATTGATTCTAATTCAATTTTGAATTCTGTCAACTTTTTAACATCGACCACATCATATACCTTTTGTTCCATTTCATTCCTCGCATGTTCAATCCCAATAGGTTCACTCGCTGGTTCAAAAGAACTGAATAAAAAGCTTGTAAATATGGCAGAATTTAAATGTTTTATTTCCCCTTAGCGAATATCATTTAACATGATGAAATAATTAACAAATAATGCAATATTTATTGCTAGTTTTACAATTGGATTACGCAAATACATAATATTGGCAGAATTAAACTTAAATATCATTTTAATGATTTATTATAATATAGTTATACATTTATTTATTTATTCATCGCCAAGCTTAATTATTTCCACAATTTGAAACATTCAAATTGAATTATTTTCCTTCATCCTCCGTTCTAACCTGGACTAAAATAATGAGATACATAGTCATTATACCATACATCTGTAAAATAAACCATGCTATTTTAAATGACACATAACATACATAAATCTTGGAAAAAGTGTAATGTTCGAAAAGACACAAATCATTCCTGTCAGCAATGCCTTATATACATTGAAACATTCCAAGAGATATTTTCACTGAACTACTCTCAGATTATTGATGAATCAGATTTACTTGTGTAATAAATTATGTGGTTGATCCTTCAGTTTTGGTTAAATTTCTCCAAAAATGTTTTAAAATGTACTTATAAAATATCCACAGAAAATTAATTTTAACTAGCAGTAAAACTTACTCCCTTTCGCACATGAACGTGGCTTTCGAATCATACTAATATAAGACAAATGTTGCATGGGGTATCTCTACAAGTGGTGGATAAATACATTTTTCTATAATAGACACACTTCCTCTCTGTACATAATTTGCAACTTAATGACTGGAAACACGTGCCAGTTGTCTGATTTAAAGTAGGCCTAGCGCAATTAGGTTTTCCATGGTTTACAAAATTGTCTCGACTGTAATTTACGATTTTTCTTCTCAAATAATAAACAAAAGAAACTGGAGAAAAAAATTTGAACCGGGGAAGAGAGATTCTTATTGCATAATGATCACCATGCTATGTATAAATTTTCCAGGAATTAACGTTAACTGTTCACGTCCGTCCGATATTGCACATTTTTTCTTGCAAACAAGGATCTTATGTGATGAGTTTAATATCCAGTTAAGCTTTTCTGTCATACCAGTTAGCTTCGTTCGTATCTCTTGCAATAAATTTTTCAATTTTTTTGAATTTAAAGTTTAAAGTTTTAAAAGTTTAAAAATTCCAGTATATATAATGGCTGATTCAAGAAGAAAAGCTATGCAAGAGGCAATCAATGCCATGGTTCTCGCTTGTAATAAAACTGAAAAGCTACCACATTGTAGCTTGCTCCAAACAATCCCAATCGGGCGTGGGCGTTTGCCCTTACCCGGATATCAATAATGTGCGGACAGACCAATTGTTTTAACGCAATTCTGTGACCATAAACCTTTAGAAGGAGGTGCCTTTCCCACACGTGCAAAGTGTCAAGTTTCCCCAGCCCAAGGATAAATTTGTGAACTTGCCAGATTTCAACAAACTTGTTCAAAAAACATGCTTCGTGGAATCGTGTTTTTGAAGGATTCAATGTGGAAGAAGATGGTTTCCCTTAAACAAACATGTGTTATCATTATCCTAAAGATAATAAATATAGTCAAACCCCCACAACAACCTATGCTCTTTTAAGAGCAGTGTGGTGGTTCAAAAATTAACTCGGATTTGATGTAAGCGTGGATGGTGGCAAATTTAAGTATATAAATTATTTATATATGTATTTCAAATAACAGTGAATAAAGTTTTTTTCTCCATATTTTATAGATTTATATGGATAGTTTTGATTTCTTTTATGATGCCAAAACCATCATTAATAAATATTGAGTGTCTATCAGCGTCTATATCGCCCCTCAGTCTCCAACGGGTCTTCAAGCGGAGTCTACAGCGAACTCTCAGCCTCTAACGAACTTGCAGCGGGCTCTTCAGCGATTCTTCAATCTCCAACAGGGCTTCCAGCGGGCTCACCAGCGATCCCTCAGTCTCAAACGGGGTCCCTAGAGGTCTCTCCAGCGTGCTCCCCTACTTCAATTTGGTCTCAAGTTCAAGCGTTACAAGCAAAATCTACAATGATAACGGATTATCATCTATCTCCGAACACTGAGCGAGTAATTTTGGAATTTGATGAAGATTATTTCCCACAGTCCGCCGTTCTTTTCCCTACTCCCTACAATTGAGTTATTCGGGAGAGACATAACGAACTGCTATTTACAAATAGCAAGTTTGTCGATGAAGAGCTGGTGAATCCAACACCATCATCCATTACCAGCGAGCATGATTCTATTTTGACTGCTAGTACACCTACATCTTCACCAGTAAATATCCAGTTGAGAGATGCATCCGGTAACATCACTCTCCAAGGAGATGGGCTTTTTCTTCTTACCGAGATTGCCCATAATTGGATTGAGCGTGATTAGAACACTCATTTTCTACGTGAAAGACTGTTAACAATCTTGGAGATTATTAAACATGTCGAATACTTGTCACCCTGACTAAAAACGCATGGGCATTTTGTTCGCAAAGGGTATTTTGTTTTTACTATTTTTTTGATAGTCACACATAAAGATTTGGGTACTTTTCATTTTGTCAAAAAGCCACTTACTCCTTTTAACGCTCGAAGCATTCAAAATTCAAAGCAAGAAAAGCATTTGTTTTCGAGAAAAAAACTGTCATTGCATTTTTCTCAGCTTTATAACACATCTAAATTTACCAGTGCTTTATATATACATTTAAGAAAAGCACATTGTGTTGCCACACGAAGAGAACGGGTAAATGTGTATTTGATATGCATTAGCTCAAATTCTCATCAGCACAGAACATTCACGCGCTCATCTTTATCGAGAAAAAATAGTAAAGCTAATCTGAAGGAGTATAGCTATAAAAAATCTCTCGCACACGTACAGTAACATGGCCTGATATATCCAATAATAATAATTACGCATATTTAGCTGACGGATTATACAGTGTCTTGCACTCTGTTGCACATTCAAGACTAACTAGTTTTTAATGAACATATGCGCCACCTTTAATCGTTTTTCATATTTTTTGTACATTAATGTTCTTTATTCTTTCGCAAGGTACTATAACCGGCTATTTTGTTGCATACAGCTAGTCACAGGATAATTTCCTTCCTGTCTGATGAGTTCAAGGTATGAGTGTTACTAGAAATTAGCAAAAGGAAAACACAACAACCGTCCTTTTTCAGTGAAATATTCAAATTCAAAGTTTTTTCAGCATTTTTGCATGGCTGCAGTAATGCAAACGTCAAACATTTCGATTAGGAAAATATGTCTTGCATGGTTGCTCAAATGTTTTAATAAAACTTTCACTGCGCACAAAAAATTCAACTAAGTATAAATATTGTTGAAATTCTAGGAGCAAGTCACAGTCATTTTCTAGCAATCAGAAACAAATACGCATTGAGTTTTACTAGGCCGGCCAAGCACTTCGTTGGATTCAGTGATATTAATTTAAAGGGGTTATGGAAACTCGACTCACAAGAGTCAGAATCATACCGTGCGCGGCACATTAATGCAACAATGCTATGAAACTTGGTAAATTGGATTCGGAAGTTTATTTTTATTAACCAAGTTTGGCTTTGTGAGTTTAAGTTTTTGTACGGGTTATATTTACTCTTGTTCGAAACTTACGAACTAATTGTGAGCATGCAAAGAATTACGAAAAGGTGAGCAGAGTTATCATTACGACACTTCGTTTATCCACCGAAGTTTTGATCTGCCGACTAGTTTTATGGCAGAATTGGATCCTAACATGATTGCATACAGCATGATTCTATTCGCTAATATTTTTGCATATACTTCATATTACTCCCAGGACTTTGTTTTTGGATTTCGATAATCGTGAACAGGCAGAGCACCATCTATACATTAGATTACTCCACAAATTTTAATAAGCGCGAAATCTTTTAGTAGAAAGCGTAATTTAAGGTTGCTTTAAATTTTGTAACGCACTTATAACAAAAAAAATTTGTTCAGATCGGACTTAAGAAAGATGCTTAAGAAGGAGCATTAAAACAGCGTCATTTAAAAGGCATTTCCGTCAAAGCATTGGCAAAAGCTAGCTCAACTCAGAGTACGTCAAAACATGAAGAAGAGGAAAAACGGCTTGGTTTGTTGACGAATCTCAGGAAACTACAGAAGTAAACAAATTCTTCAATACCTTATCATCAGTAGTCTCGAATTACGAAGATACAGATAGCTTTCTAGAACAACATGAATCTTTTTTATCACTTAGGACTCCTTGCATATAGGGAAAGTAATTTCTGTTAGACTTTTTACCAAATTCTTTCCATCTGACGTAACAAAAATTAATATAATCAAAGGATGTACAGGTGTGATATATTAGATTTGAATTTTAATAATTAGATTACGTTTTGTGACAAATGATTAAAACAAAATGTAATGTCGCTAAAGATTTCGAGTGCGGCTTGTGTTTGGTTAACAAAACGTTAGGTAACACACAAACAAACCAAACCATGTGCACAAACTAACAGGATATTGATGGGTGTGCATAGATTATCAAACAATTGTAGAGTCCAAGTCGTATGAGTCAACTATAGCAGAATAATTAATTTCGTTACTAGTTATTAACAGCTTTAGTTATCCGGTAGCATATTACCTACTTGTAGCAATACAGAATGTGATCTAATTATTTTTTCTGTAGCTGATATGATCATTAATCCGGAAAATCATGAATTAGTTGCTTTTTATCGGATAGGGAACGTGTTTACGATGGAAGATACGGACTGTATATGGACTGTGTCAGTCCCATGTGTGTACAGGCTGTCGTGTGTGAGTTTTGGTGGTAAACTATTATAATAGTTTTAGGCTCTTATGTAGTAAATGGGTGATTGGAAGCTTCCTTTTATTTTCATCTTCCATTTATCCCTTTCGTATTGAATTTACATACTAAAAACTGGCAATTTGTACCGTAATTATTTGGAAATTGTTACTCCATTACCAATATTTTTTAATGGACCGGAGAGATCTTCTGATCGAAGTCACACCACCACCTTCAACGTATCATAGCCTATTTTGGCCCAGTTAAAATCTGGACATGCTACACGAAACAATATGTAATCCACTGTCATTTACATTGAATATTCATATTGTAAAGAATAATAAGTGCATGCCCTTCGAAGTATTACTTGATGTTAACTATTACCGGCTAGCCAGACTAACTTTTAGAAATGACTTTTGGATTCATATAGGATCCTTGTAAACCCTTCTAAATTAAATAAAAAGATAATGCTAGTTCTCTGATTAATAAATTGAATTTACCGGCAATTGAATATAAACACTAAAACTCAAATTTGGCCGATGCTTAGACTTGCTGACATTTTTGATTCTCTTTTAACGCAAAATGTTTTAGTAAAATGGACAATTTTAATGGTTGCTACAATTTTCTTGTCGACGAAAAAAATCGTCATAAAACCGCAAGCATCACTCAAGATGGCGAGTTTCAAACCTAATGATGACGACAAAGTTTAAAAATAGTCCTGCCTTTTTCAATAAAATAATAAGATATTAAAGAAGCATTTTGTTTTTCTATTTTCCAAGTGTTTAATTTATTTGGATGACATTCTTTTCTTCGGTCATGACTTGAATACTCACATGACCGCTTTACATTCTGCATTTGACAAAATACGAATTAATTGTTTAAAACTATTAATTATAGGACATAAAATATCGGATAAAGGAATTCAAGAAGATCCTTCAAAAGTTGAAGGTATTTTTAAAATGCCAGCTTTAACTAACATAACTGAAGTGCGTGCTTACAATTGCATGACTTCGTTTTATCGTCTATTTATCTCCAATTATGCCACGATTTCATAGCCTTTAAATAAATTAACTAAAAAAAATTTTGAATGGTCCCAACAATGTCAGACAGCTTTTGAACTACTAGAAAAATTCTTAACCAAAGCCCCTATTTTGTCACAATTTAATGAAGAATTTCGTGTGAAAGTTTTTTGTGCCGCTTCTGCTTACGCAGTAGGTTGTGTGTTGTCACAAACTATAATGGGAAAGAAATCGTGATTGCTTACGGTTCACGACTTCTTAACCAGGCAGAAATAACACACTCAATTGCCTAACGTGGAGTTTATTGTGCATTTATTTAGTTTTCATGAATTCCACGAATATTGTATCGGTCGTCAAGTGCCCGTAGTCACAGATCATCGCTCACCATGTAGTCGTCTCAAGACTAAACATAGTAAAAACCTGAGAATAGCTCACTGGGCGGTCACCCTCCAATAATAAAATCTTGATGTTGTGTATCGAAAAGGTATTCTTCATGGGAACGCAGACTGTCTTTCACCTCTCGCACCCATGACTCACACTCAACCAGCTTATTAAACATTGAGTCCAAATATATGGCATAGTTATATGTAGGTATATTATTGCATTTTATATTATTGTCTATTTTACGACGATTCTTTGTATTATCTCAGCATCTAAATAGATTTTCAGATTACATGATTTTTTCCCCCAAAATATACCATTTGACATTTTTGTCAACTCTGATGACATCAACATGGATGGATGGATTTTCATGTATCACACGTGATTTCTCATCAAGGAAATAATAATTGAAAAATTAAGCGACATTATCAATCTTCAAGGAGATCGCATTCTTACACAAATTGCTCATGATTGGGTGAACCACAATCAAAATACACAATCTCTTTGCAGAAGATTTTAAATATTCATAGAGATATCAAATAACTTTGTCAATCTAACAATAAATCCTCAAAGGACAATTTTGTTAAGCCAAGTTTTCATTTTTTGGTAACCTTAAACAAAAGGTTTGGATATTTGTAATATTTCTTCAAAACTACCAGCTTTAAGAGAGAGAAAAAATAGGTAAGAAGAGAATGCTAAAAATATTATGTGCATCCATACACTATCCATATATATTACAATACCTTCTCTAATTCAAGAAGCAAAAAATGGGCTTTTATAGACATTTAATTTCTCTCAATACAACTCTTTAAAAAACGGATTGTACACTTTAGAAACCAAGCCGTTTGCAAAGCGAAAATTAATTTTTAAATGAGGGTTTGTCAATTATTTATATTGCCCTTCATTTATCGGAATTTATCAAAATCCTATTACAAAGCAGACTTATGAGTGTGTGTTTCACAGAGAACATGTGTTCTCACAAGGAGCAAGTGTTTGTGTAAACATTTGAGTGTAGTCATTGACTTTTTTCATGCACGAACAATTTCTTGTATGGTCCATATACAAATCTCGCTTGCTTGAAATCAGCACACTTCTATCTAATTATTCAAAAAAAATTGGGGTTTTATATTAATTTAAAATATTTCTGTGTCAATTAGACAGATGTATTTTCTATTTATCGCATTTCATAGTGGATCTTTTACTGACAAGGGAGTACGTTTTGGTGAACCTTAAACTAGACCAAACGAAACATTGTTTCTACTGTATTTTAAAGCGTAGATTACGAATCTGAGATCCGTTTTCTGTTAAACGCAAGTTTGGCTGAGTTAGACGAATATTTATACTAAATCCTCCCATTGAAAATACATGGGCATAAAAGTACATTATTTTTGTTTTTTGAAAGAATCAAGCTTATAAATAGGTCATATTTTGCATTCATACTATATCAAAATTCCTATCGAATCTTTATTTATTTAGTTTTTACTGAGTTTTAAGTCATGTGCTTCACTATCATTTTCCATGCATTACAGCTTGTGAAGAAAAAAACAAAATCCCGCATCTTAAAAGTTTTGAGGAATTTTAATAAATTTTAAATACAAAATATGACCAACCAGTTTTAGCTTGATTTTTTAAGAAAAAAAAATACTTGTATTTATGCATGTGTTGTTTTAATTGCTGTTTTTAGTATAAATACTCTTTAACTCAGCTAAACTTACATTTTATAGAGAACTGATTTCAGATTCGTAATCTACGCTATAAACTAAACTAGAAACAATATTTCGTTTGGTCTAGTTTGAGCTTCACCAAAACGTACTCCCTTGAGAGCTTTCATTCATTTTTTTTCACTTGATATCTTGTTTGAGAACCTCCTATTTTAATTCTTCATGCGTTTTTTCAAAAGAGAAAAACTTTTATCAAATTCTCTGCGCACATTCCGTGAGACGAGATAACATTAATATTTAAAATTTTATGCTAACAATTTGTGTGCAAATCTATATTTAAAATTATCTCGACACATTTCTTGAGAAGAGAAAAGTATCTACATTCTTTTTAAATCCACTCATTTCTGAGAGGAGCAACGAATCTATACCTCAAATACTCTCCTTCTACCTAATGACAGATTTAAGAAGGCGCATAATGCTGTTACAATATTACACATTAAAGATGTTACTTAAATTCTATAAAAAATTAAAATTGTGTTATCTTATTCGGATTTTTGATACTGCAAAATTCAAATTTCAATTGGATTTGAATCCTCCTTGAGCCAATTGCACTGCCATTTAACAAACATTTAAGAAGTCTTGTAGAGAAATCTAGTCGTTAAGTCCTTCATTAAAGTTGAAATATGTCGTCCCAAAGAAAAGAGGTAGAGAGACAGATTTGTAGTTTTCTGCTTTACGCACTGGCTGAAAACTTTCAACACTTCATAAAGCTCCTTTACACAAACTTCATATTTTTGCCAAAGAAAACGGAAAAATGAACCAGAAAAGATTGCTCATCTTGGTGCTTCCTACTCCATCTAAAAGAAATTGAGCACTTTATAAATACCGCACAGCACAATGAAAATTTAAAAATTAAAGACAAAACAACGCACACATGAGGAGTGGGATACTTCCAGGTTTTCATTCATAACTTTCCCCGGATTTCATTTGCACTAAATGCATTGCAATTGTAGGATTACAAGGTCGGCCTTTGATTTAATTCTTCCATAATTGTATTCACATTTTGTGTGATTTTCTTTGGATTTTGAGGTAGCCAGCTGCCTAATCATTCCTTCACATTTTAAATAACCAAAAAGTAGCTAAATTGGTGACGGGTTGTTTTTAGAACTTTCGCACATATCTTGTTCAAAATTTTTAAAATTGAAAGAAAATAATTTTCCTCTCATGGCGCTTCCAGTGTGCTCACCTAGTGAAAAATTGCGAAAATATTACTCATTATAAAATTATATATTGGAATATTGTTAATCTTGCACTTTATAAAAACATGGAAATCACTTACAACCACAAGGTGAACACATCTTTTATTTACAACAAACAGAATTTATTTGTAGTTGTGAGGATTACAAATATTGACGCAAATAGAAACTTGCAAACTCACACACAAATTTTCTTCACTAAAACTTCACTTTACAGATTTTTTGCTCAGAAACTTCACCTCCAGCTCACAAGAGAAGACTTATCACTGAAAGGAGGAGAAAAACATTTTTTCCTTGGCAAAATGAGAATTGAGGATAATCCTTCATCCCAAAAAAGCAGACAAGAGGGAGAGCACCTGTTGAATGATTTTGTGAATGTGTTGGTGCATGCCGAAAACTTTCAACACTTCATAAAGCTCCTGCACTCAAACTTCATATATTTTGCCAAAGATAAACTGAAAACTGAATCAGAAAGGATTGCTCATCTTGGTGCCTTCTACTCCATCCAAAAATAAATTGAGCCTTTTATAGTAACTGCACTGTATGATAAACATTTAAAAATTAAACACAAAACTACACACACATGTTTTTATTCCCACCAATTATAATGCAATTGAATTCTTCCATAACAATATTCCCATTCTGTGTTTTTTCTTTTTCTTCGGATTTTGAAAGGACGAGCAGCCTAATCATCTCTTCGCATTTTAATAAATCAGAAAATAGCTGTGAAGTATAGGCTTTCCTAGAACACGCACAAATTTCTTGTTCAAAGTTTTAAAATTTTAAGCTGTAAATTTTCATCTCATTTCGGTCCCAGCATGCTCACCTGCAAAAAAAATATTGTGTTCCTACTCATTCTAAAATTAAATTAGAATATTGGTAAACTTGTACTGTAGAGAAATATGGAAATCGCTTACAACCACAAGGCGACCTTAAATTCTTTTGAAAAACAAGAAATTTTATATTTAGCTGTGAGGGATATAAATATTTCACTAAATGCTTATTCTCAAAAGTTCACTTCACAAAAAGTTTGCTCAAAAACTTCACCTCCATCTCACAAGAGAAGACTAGCCACAGAAAATAGGATGAAAATATTTTTCCCCCCTGAAAAATATCAATTGAGGATAATTCTCCCTCTCAAAAAAAGTTTTTAGCGAAGCTCCATTATATATTTTGGCTTTTCAGTTCAACGGAAATAGCTAAAAAGAAACTGAAGCAGACAGGAAGGAGAGCACCTGTTGAATGATTTTGTGGATGCGTTCGTTTGGCTGCATAATGTTGAGCATAAATTTATTTTCAGCAAACTAAACTTGCACCTGAATGGCTTCAGCTTTTATTCTAGTACTTCACTTTGCATGCTCCCAAAGCAATGCTTTTTCGTTCACTTTTTCAGGACAAGATTAAAACAGGTTTTTGTTCATTTACAGGATAAACTTATTTCCAGTCTGTCAAACATTTCTTGTTTCTTTCGCCCGAGCAACTAAAATTCAGTGGAGCATGCCAAGAGCTCAAGAATATAAGTACATATGTACCTGGCATCCAGGAGCTGTTGATCTGCTGAATATATTTCATTTGTGAATATTATTACCTCGCTCTTCTTCTTTTAGCAAAAATCTCAAATGGATTCAACACGGGCTCTCCTTGTTCTCTGCTTCAGTGCCTCCTCAGCTGCTTCCGTTGAAGGAATAAGCCTTAACATGCATTAACATACGCGAGTATAATTTTTGTCATTTTTTCATGCATCCGGCTTTTTTCCTCATGTCTGATTGCTTATAAAATAAAAATCTTTTCATTGCAATTGCCATCATCACATTTATAACATGTGGCAAGCTTGGTCCGTATTTTAGGTGCCACGGCTGCTGTAAATGTATGAAGCCACTAAAGCATTTCCTCTTGACTGTGAACATGTATACCTTTGCTGAAGGTCAGTTACTTTTTGCTACGCTTCTCAATCGTTTTTTTGCATAGCTTAGACATGCTCATATGGCGAAGTTTTTGTTGTTGAAATGCATACCTCACTTTATAATATCTGGAGGAATATAACATTACCAGATAAAACTGTGATCATTAATTTCCTCACGTCCATGTCATGTTTCAGCTTTTCATTTGACTCATCTCCAAACAACTTACTGGGATCTTGGGTTTGTGCAGTTGGAGTATGCAAACTGGTGAAACTTCATATTGCATAAGAGAATTATTTCATTTCTCCAACGAGATATTCCTGCAGAGCTTGAATTATCTGTTCTGGAGTAATTTCTGTGCAAATAAATGTCTCCTCTCCAGTGATGCAGAATCAAGACTAATTTAAACATTGGTAATAAAATATGAGAAAAATATTGGAGAAAAGGAGAAGCTTGCTTTTATATTAGTAGAGCTTCTCAATGGCAAAAAAATTAATCCAAAATTTTCGAAGTATTCACATAGTGAAACCCTTTAATAACAACTGGAAAGGCATCCTGGAAGAAAATGAATCACCGAAAAAACAAACAATGAAACACAATGCACCTTGTTGGCACTAGATATTCAAAGACATACTTGAGCAAATTTTACTGCGTAACGAATACCAAACAGGTTGAGTTGCTTGACATGTCTAAAATTATAGCACGAAAAGTCAGAAATGAAGACATCACCGATTCGCTGAGTCTAGTTGGCATAATCGATCAACAGGAATGTGACAGCGAGGGCTTCATCAAATTGGAAAAGATCACAAAAATTCAGACTTTCCTTAATATGGAGAGTTATAAATCAATGAGGATGTGGAAGATATGGATTATAACTTTCCAACCATGACAGGTCATTAATATCGCTCTCGCTTGAGCATCCCTACTTCTCAATGCTGTCAATCCAAGCCCCTTCAATAATTCTAGATTGGCACTCAGCACCCAATACGGTCTTTGCAAGACAAAGTACACCTTTTAAAAGTCCAGGAAAAAAAAAGTCCAAAGTCCAGTGCAAGAAAAAGTCCAGCGTACAGACAAGACAAAGTCCAGTTCCAAAGTCCAGTGTCAAAAAA
>JAHZNA010001879.1:0-15325 GCA_027743935.1 Sinodicranocentrus sp. ZH6
AAATCATCAAGGAAGCAGACAGCTATGGTAGAAAATGCCTTGATCTTGATTCTTTCACAGGTCACGAAAACCACATAAAATCCGTGACAAAAGGGTTCCAAGATTTTAAAAAGATTTTCACATATGTGCACGCTCAAGCCGATAGCGAACGTCATGCCTTTTATTTTTCCCTGTGTCATGTGGAGCAAAACCATAAAGTACGCTATAACTAGTTGCAGCAATTAATGTGTTCGCTACACAGAATTGTATTTTTAAGCGTTTTGTTAGTTTGACCAACTGACACTTGATGTAGATCAACAAAACATTTTCTACCCTTCCGTTTTTACATCATGCTTGATAAATACACAGTACAGGGAAAGTTTTCAATGTATTTTTATTTTGTACTTTTAGTAAAAATCGTGAGCATTGTAAACAGAACGACAAAAACTTTACTCATTTCTGTTCAACTACGGCAACTTTGAATGCATTAATTTTGAAAGTGAAAAAGTGCGAAAACGTTTATTTCAAAATTCTGCATAAAAGTTTTAAAATTCATATTAATCCTCGAAACTAAAATCACCCTAGCCTAAACATTGCTATCTGCCTGTTCATAATTTAATTTGGTTATTTATTAAGCTACATACTTATTAAAAATAGTTGATCCACTTACCTGGAAAATCTGCTTTAGGGAAAACAATGCTCGTCTCAGCTCTCGACCATCTGAATTGATGAGTTTCTCTGTAACGAAAGGAAAAACGATTAATGATCTAGCAATCTCCCATGTATACTTGATTGTTCTATGGTTATTAAATCAACTGCATTCAATCAAGATACGAGATACTTAGATTTGCAGAAAAAGGGTCGTGACTGTAGAGTTTAAGATTCTGCTTCCTAATTTATTTTATAAGTAAAAAGGTGGCATAATATAATACATTGAATTGGGAAAAAACTCAGAATACACGATCCCTTCAGCCAAAAATGACACAATAAATCAATATGGTTAACACCTGCATCATGAAATGTCAGGATTCGAAAAAAGCTTTCATTCTCATATAAGTAAGTTTTTGAATCGAATAGATAAGTACTAAAATGGAAGTAACGCATTAGAAGGGGGAATGTGCCAGTTTGTTAATTTATCATCACAGATAAATGATGCATACTATACGCCCATAATTTATTCGGATTTTGCATACTACACTTTCTTATCGAGCTACCTACGTTTATTTTACAGTGCGTACACCAGGTCTGTTACTTTCCAGAAAACAAATGACTGAAAAAAACTGTCTTTGGCAACATTATGGCAACTTACCAATGATTGCATGAACGCGAACTGGAAGTTGAGCTCGCAGAACAATCGAGTTCTTCCGGCTAAAGAAAAGAAACAAAGTAACGCACATTAGTAACAAAAGATATTTTTAGAAAATAGTGGATGGAATCTGCCATTTTTCTTGATGAGGTAAGCATCTATATAAAATACGACATGCGAACAGTTAACTAAAAGCAGAAGCAGTGTTCGTATATGCGCGTGTGTCTGAGCATAAACGTAAACGCACACGCATTATTTCAAAAGAGAAAGACTTGGAAAAACATCAGATTTGTATTTGCTGCTTCTATTAGGTTTGTGTTGGTTTGAACTAATTAGAAACAGGGAATCGAACACGCAACGAAATCGGTTCCAATCTTTCAGTTTCGAAACTCAGTATCATTAGCATCAAGAAAAATAAGACGCACCGAGGTCAATGCTACTGTTAGAAATGATTGTTTTTACACAATATTATTCCAACAGATTGCCTTGACCCTAATTTCGTATTCTTTAGACTTTTTTCTTGGGCAAATTTTGCCGTGAAAACATCAATTTTCTCCGAAATAGCTTTTTTGGTATGACTCTCACAAACACACAATTACGAAAGCTTTTTTAACGGTTTGGAGATGTGGGAAAGCATAACCGTGAAACAATTTCACGTCTTAATTTTGAATATGATGATAAAAGACAAGAGTTACAAATTTGATGAATGACATCACACAGTGTAGCAGCACATGAATGATTACCGATGTAAGGGAAAGTACATTGTAGAACTCATGCCAAGGAGGTCGTCAACATGTTTTGCTTTTCGAGCTTTGACTCCGAACAGTCTGTGCACGACACTGCAATGTTTTACCTCAGATTTAAAATAAAACTTAACCCGTCAAAAATCTTCTCGACGTTGATCGACATAGCCAGCTGTTTTTTGCGGTTCTTGGAATGGCGAGATTGTATAACGATGGTTTATTTTACCCAAAATTACTCATTGCTTTGTTCTTCAAAACAGAAGAACACCTAAAATACATCGTGATGTTATGTAGTATGAAATTTCGTTGTATATTATGGCTAAATAAATATTAAGCGCCAAACACCATATTACTGTATTTTCTACAAAGCAGCAACTACATGCCGATCATATTAGTAATTTATGTCAGAAATTTTCGTTAGTAAAATGATGGCAAGCTAAAAACAGCGTGGAACCATATGGGCGTTTTTCATGAAAACGATAAAAGTTTTTCTCGCGAAACTCACACATTCATAAAAGAGAACAGCACCCACATCCTTATCAAAGATGGCCATGGCACACGTCGTTTTCGTACTTTACCACCTGGAAAATGGCCGACTATTATGCCTTTCAACAATCTTTTCAAAGTCAATGACTCTAGATGTAGGCACTTCATTGTTTAATTGCACGTTACTTTCAAGCTCGAACCGAAAACAATACACCTGCATCTACCGGAATCCCTATTCCACAACTGTTTACCACATTTGTAAACTTAGCTACACGAAGCTACCAAATTCCTGACAAGAAATTTTAAAAGTTAGTCTCAATTTGTTCCGTTGTACTCGAACGTCATCTTGTAAATGTCATCTTCCATTGTTCCCAGCATGATTAAAAGTACCAACAATTTACAGCGGAAGGTTTTTTTCATAGGGTTTTACTGCCGACAAGTTTCCTGCGAGCACACAATTGTACTTGTACACTGTTTATGTAAACCATGGATTATTGACGGTACTGTTATATTCCTGGCATCCGTCCCTCACTCAACAACGAAGCGTAATAGCAGTGACATAAAGGAAATTCCACCGGCATGCGGCAATGATAATATGAATGACACGTCATATCGTACAAATCAAAAATATGTGTTCTTTAACATAATGCTAAACGATAAAATCCACTTCGCCCCTACGTAAAACTTTCTCGACAAAAGACGCCGACTAGGTTGATTGCTGCTCTTATGGAGAGCATCTCCATTCATTCAATCAACTGCATTCTTTACATCCGATGCTCATTTTTATGGACACTTTTTTTCACATCCTGTCCTTCACATCCAGAAAACACAGCCTGCTCTTGTGCTCTTTACCGCAGTCTACAAAGGAACAATGACTCACACGGGTCAGATGTGGAATTGATGGGTATAGCTAGCTGTCATGAAGGAGTTTACATATTTTCAGTAGATTGTATTTTGTTCAAATAATTGATGGATATCAGAAGAACTTAAACCATTTTCCGTCTTGGTTGATTGACTGACTCACTTGAAGCTAGACTCTTGTGATTTTCTTAAGGTACGCGTGAATATAATATAATATTAACATTGACTCATTTTTAAAAGGCGTAGCATGTGAAAAGTCTTATTGTAAGTTAATTTTGAGAATTAAAATAACTCGAAAATCCTCGCTATTATTCGCTCTGTAAATGCTCACTCAAGATTTTTATCACTTGTCGCTTGTCGCTTTTTTGTTTCACAGATGTTTTTTACATGCGTTCACAGCTAGAAATGATTATTGTGCCCCACTTTCATAAAAATTAAAGTTTAAACTCGTAAGCGACTTACATTCTAACTTGTAACTGACCACCACCACCGAAGCAAACTAATTTAGTTCTGGTAATGGATAATTTCTTGAGAAGTTTTCATTTTAATTTCAATTTCGTGAATCATTTAGCTAGTATGTGCTAGTGCTAGAGTAATTTTCAGACAAACTTTGTTTTCACTTATTACATCTAATCTAACCTATGAAACTATTACTCCAATTTGAGCATCATTTCCTAAGGAAAATAAAGCATGAAAATGTTGCAATTATTTTGCGGTAATGAGCAACATTTCCGTCCATTTTACGCGATTATGCATACAAACTTCGAAACCTGAACACCCCTCTGAAACATGCATTTCTGTCTACATCCTCTTCACCTAAAACTTCCCGCATTTCACGTATAAGTAGTTCACTTGCAGAAAACCATAAAAATACACGAGTTCTAAGCCAGTCACGTTAACCACCTTCTAAAGACATTTGTAAACCTAAATTCATAAGAGGATTCAGATTAAGCGTGACAACGTTAAGAAAAAACGCACATGACACTTTCAACACTCAAATATTATTCAAAAAGGTCATCAAAATCAAATTGCTTTGCTGTAGCATCATTGTGATCTAGATTAAGGCGGGGGTTTGATTACTTAAGCTACTTTACGCACTCCTTTCCATCTCACTTTCTGTCTACGGATAAAATTAGCCGAGAAAGTTGGCCAAAAACACCTCATGCATATCACTCACTAATTACGACAGCCCGTAAAACATTCAAAAAACTTTTCCTTATTTTTTAACACCACAGCCCTTCACTCCATTGACAACTTTAAAGTTTTTCGTAAGTAGTCTAATGAGCTTTCCGTCCCTCACATCAGTTTTACAGCTTACTGAGCTGAGCCGAGATCTAGTAAAGTCATTTGAAGACGAATTCTTGACACGGAAGCGTTGGTTCACCCGTTTGATTTACGACTAAAACTCAATTTTTGATTGTACATAAACAAGTGAACGGCAACTTGCTGGTGGAGTTAGAGCGTTGTAAATGTGTATTTATTGAATAAAATTTTCTCAAACGCAATCACCTCCTTTACACACATCCATGTAAACCAAATTTATTATGATTAATTTTGAATTTGATGGGTTGGCCAACTTCTTGCAGAAAGATATATGATGCAGCTTTCAGGATTACACTATGCTTTAATGGGACAACCACTGCATAAAAATGTAAGTGGTAGTCAGCGGGACATCTGACCACTGTGCTACGCCTGATTACTTGATGCGACCTCTGAAACAATTGGTAAGCTGTGTGATGCTGAGTTTAGCATTTCATTTCAATCGCTTCATGCAATACAGTAAAAATCATGTTCTCGAAAAATCACGAATATAATTGCGTCATAAACCCTGTCAACAAAGGAACATAAAACGTCGAGAAGACAGCCACAGGTTCCAGGCGAGTTTTGATAAAATTCTATGAATACAACCAGTCTTTTTCTAAACTACCTGGGCTATATCAAGTCATGTCTTTGCATTAATTAGATTTCTAGAATTTCGTGCGTTTGCATTAAGTAATAGGGGATTTGGGTCATCCAGATATTCCGGAACACCTGACTTATTAATTCAAAATCTGGCAAAATCTTGAAAAAACAAGTGATTCCCTCCTATCACGCTACATCAGTATAATATGCCTGAAACTAGAAAGTATAAATGTATTATCTAGATGTACCCTAACATTTTGGTTGAATGTAGAAATCCACAGAGAACAAAATGATTTCTGTAAATCGTATCTGTATCTGATCACACCGATCATAAGAACCAGTGACCTATATTTTTCTAAAATTTGATTCTATCAATATCACTTTTTTCCCAGTTGACGTTGACATAGACAAAGTGGCAGACAAAATTGACTTGCCTATGTCTAGTTTTATCTATACCATGTTGTAAAACTTTCCACAAGATTGTCATCATTTCCCGGGGTCATCAATACCGCTGTAAACCAACCCTTTTATGAAATGCATTTCAGCTATTAGAATGAGAAAGTCTAATAATATATTATAGATTGTGCAAAGTTCTTGACAGAATAAAGTTTTATCTGTCACTATTTTTTATACCTACGTAGTGTTCTAGTGCACGAAATAAAAATGTCATTATAAATATGTGGGTGTTATCATCAAATAACTTTCTTGCGGAAAAGTGAGGATTTTACTACAGTTGACAGTACACAACGTAACAACTATCGACACACAGTTAATTCTCCGGAGAAACATCGACATCCACGCAAATGTCTCCCTGCTTACCGCTATGCGTCTTCACATAACATATTTTTGTAAAGTGGTTGAAGTAAAGAAACATTTTAAAACCTCAAGTAAAATGGGGAAATCCAGAAAATTGATATTTATAGGTTCTTTTGAGGCGCTACAGTAGTTTAAAATAGGAGGTTGTAAACTTTGCATAAGCAACAGTAAACAAATGCATGCTCACACTCACATATATGCATGTTTAGGATCATCTTTAAACATCAGCAGGGAGACAACTTTTGGAACGTAAACACACTGGAGACTTATCTGTTTCAAGTTGTGCACAATTCTCATTCGTTTTAAATAAAGACACTCCTTATATAAAAAAAAAGTTAAAATGTGCTTATATACATTGGCAAGCCTCAAAGGAGGTGTGGGTGGTGTGGTGTGCAGTTTTGCAGCATTCCGCATCTCATCTATCTCCATATTGCAAAGCGAACATTTAAATAAGCTATCGTCTGTCTGGCATTTTCACAAAAAACGAACGAACATGAATAAACTGAAGATTTTGAGCTTCAGTCATGCAGCTAAAGCAGGGATTCAATTACCCCAGAAATAAAGAAAACTCATAATAGAAATAGAAGATGAACTACTCTCCACATTAACAAAATAGCATCACTTGTATTAACTCTTTTGAGCATTATGGTCGTAAGATTAACAATTTTTGCAATCTTTGCAACCGCTTGAAAGTCACGAGCCTGGTACCGATAGCATTTCGCTGCCGGGACAGAACTTCTTCAGGAAAAGCAGCGATTGCTCAAGTGCTTAGAAAACAGTCCCGGAAGTGGTTGCAAGAAAAACTATTCATCCCGCACTACTTACATCCTGACTAGAGGTAATCGTTTGGGAGAGAAATTGCGGGTAATATAGCACTGTCGCATAAGAACCCTACAAACGGCTACAATTTAATTCGCTTCAAAAACTAATTACGATGAGCGTACTTCTCCAACCTCTCCGTCGTTGTTTGTGTTTCACTTATAAACTCTAGTGTCTGCAGCTGCCAACAAACTACAGGAAAAAGGTACAAAAGCCATAGGGGAAACTAGTCAAAACCAAACGGCATCCACTTGTCTTGCTCATTTTCTACTCCAGATTGGCAATTGGCAACTGCAAACTCTATTCTCAAGAGGCATTGCATCAGACAAAAAGGTCTAAAAGCATCTATAAAATTCCTTCTGAGTAGGAAGAAGATAACGCAATAGTTTTGTTTAGAAAAAATAAAGTCTTTGCGATTTTGAGTTAAAAACGGTTAAACTTACAGATTATGAGTCAGCAATATTTTTAACTATGCTAATCAGCAATGCAATGCAAGAATTCATGAAATGCACGAAACGCTGAGGTAATCTGAAACGGACAACTGTCAAGTGTAAAATCCAACTTTAGCATTTTCATTTTGAAAGTCACATGCTTCCCCATTAGCAAGTAAGCTAGACACTTACTTAATACGAGTTATGAACTCGCAAAAACAGCACCCATTTTACTTTGATAGAAAATGCAGGGTAGACAGTATCAGTAGACTGAATAAAATGAAAGGCAGTGAGACAATCTCGTGCTAATTGCAACCATATTGGAAAATTCCTTAATACTACACATAAATTATAAAGACCACGCAAATACTTTAAATTAGGTACTATTTGTCAATCATCCTCAGTTATTACGTTCAAATACAAGATGATAACTGATCCCTGCTAAATAACATTGATTTACTGAAGAGAGTGATTTTTTTTCTTGTTTTTTCCTAATTAGTAATTACAGGTGGTTGCTTTTACCTACCGACAACCGACATGGTTGGTCTAATGAAAGGCCACCAACTGCGAAATGTAACTATCCCCTACTCCATTCACTCTAATTCATATTGTATACACACAAGGGAATAACCAATGGGGTAGGTTAACAGGCCAACCCATTTTTGTTCTAATTAGCATTTTCTATAATTATCCCGTTTTTTCTACACTCTCCTCAACTCAACAGCCGCTATACAAGGTCATAGTCATGAGATGATCACTGCCACTATATACACATATAATAAAAACTAGACTGGCCCAGTCATTCTCATTAGTTTTTTTGTCAGTACATTAGTTCTCTCAACGATTTCAGAAGTTGGGTCGAAGAGTAGGAAAAAACAACTCCTTTTACATAATTATCTCTACATAGAAAGCATCTGGTAGCCGGGAAGCACAATGGGATAACGGAGAACATACTGTTTCAACCATCTCGATTCCGTGTGTTCCAATTGTTTCAAAACTTCCCTTGATATAGACCAGACTGAGATTCATATTATTACTTACATTAGAACGGAATCAAATAGCTACATATTTCATTACAGATGTAACCTGCCGCAGATGAAGAATACATAGTTCCATTGAAATGACTTTGTATGACACTGAGAAACTCAGTAGAGTAGAGTAAAAAAGATGATGATGGTTAATGTGATCGAGAAATCATCATAATCATAACAATCAAGGTAATAAAATGACGAATGATGGACAGATCGCTGCCGGCTTTACTGCTCCATACTCAACAAACCGAAGGAGTTGATTTGGATGAACTTTTGAAGAAAAAACTGTATCTCTGTGAACTACACTTTTTTGCGTGTTACATGAGGAAAGTTTGCATGCAGATATGGTTCACAGATAGCGTAATGTTTTTGCTTGTATATAATGTCAAAGAAATCGTGGAAATCATCGTGATCATCTCATGCCCATCATCAAATCAGTTACTCACTCACTCTTCAATCTGGCAGGGAATGAAAAAATGTGCACGAGTCTTGTTCGCGTTGTATCGTCTAGTCATAAATACCCACGACTTGTAGTGGAGCAGTGGAACTACATGAAACACTATATTGTACTTCGTTATTATGAGTGATGATGATACACCATGTGTATACAAGTAAACAAGATTTTTCTAGAAAGAAAAAAAAATAAAAAGAAAAGAAAGAAGGAACTTCTTTTATTTATCTTGTACTTTTGCTTCGAGACACTTTGATTAGGAGGTGTACAAGGGAAAAACTGATAATCTTTGTGAATTCATTAAAGCATTAGGAAGAAATTTGCAATATGCACATGCAATGCACACTACTACTTATGTTTTTTCCTTCTTTTCATTATTCCTTGTGGCAGTTTTTATATGGATATGATTTTATTTATTTACTTATTGAATTGCCGTTAGTTTCGAAAAATCAGCTTGTTTTGACGAGTGACTGACTGACGGATGATGTACTATGCTGTTCAACATTCAAAGTTGGACTGCTTTTCCTGATCAAATTCAACGTAATCACTTTCAAACAGCAAATATCATAAAGGATATTCCGTCTCTCATGTATGGATTCTCAAACAAGCCACGTTTGTACCACAACCATCAAACAAGGTATATATCGATGTGGTACACATTCTAGCTAAAATTTCTATTTCTTCCCTACTGGATCCTGTTGCTGAGTTAGAATTAAAATTTAGCGCCAGCGGCTGTAGGACAAGGTCTTCAAAGAAATAATGAATATTTGCTCTTTTAGTAAAAATCAGAATATGAAAGGCATTATGCGAACTCTGAATTCAATCATGGCATTACGATGAATACAGTCAAACTTTTTCTAGTAAAATTTTTATATAGGCGACAGCTTCACAGAATCAGAAGAAAGCATTGAAAGCAGCTTAAAAGCATGAATTTCTCTAGCATCCAAATGGCAGATAATGATTTTACCGTTTTTTAAAAAAAAACAAAATCAAATTTGCTTACTTATTCAACTGTAAAGAAAGGAATTTAATAGGGCGATTACGTAAGTCTACATCCTCAGTTAATTAAAAATTCCTCTTTAGTTTAAATAAAAGTTCACTAACAATACACCAAAAATTCCTATTGAAGGCATATACGCTGTTTTCCCACGGTAAACATAAAATATGGTCGCAGTTACAATCAATGCATTCAATGTACTGCAAAAAGGGTACACCAATAAAACGAGTGTAGTACAAAACAGAGCAGGTGAAAAAATGCAAACAAACTTGCATATTTTTGCTCTTGAGTTTTCACACGAGCTGCCAGTTGCAATAAAAGTCATTCTCATTTTAAGAATAATATTGTGTGCGATGCTCCATAAAGGCAATATAATGACACTGCACTACAACCTGTAAATCTTTACCATTCTACATCGCGCTTTATCACAATTTCCATCTAAATGCTTTCTATTGTCATAAAATGCTAATTTGTTGTCAGTATTAATTTTAACTGACCATAACTTAGTCACATTTTCCCAAACAGGGATAGTTACAGCGTATGTCATATGTGGGCTTAACACGGAATATGAATGAACACATAATTAATTGTAAACATTACTGAACTCTGGTGTTCACCCATTTAAATATTTTCCTTCTTTACCGTCCCATAAATATATGAATCGAGTTTGTCTTCAATTTAGCCGACTTTACGGAATGCGCACTACTAAAGGCGTTTAGCATGTCACGAGCAATATGCATACCATTCGAACACATAGTATTGATATGAAACGGAACTTACACAACTTGTTAATGCTCCTACTGCCGGTATTTATCATCAGGTAAATTACTGACATTATCAGCATCAACAAGTGTTCATTAGCACGTGAATAATCACTATAGGCAAGAACAGGACTCATTACACTACTCCTTGAAGTAGCTAAACCATTTTCCCTGTAATTTTCCTACCGTACAACTTACAACTCCCATGAAGGACTCCTACTTCACCACCCACTAGCATACAACTTGCAGGAACAAAAAACAAACGTTGCATTTCCTTAAAATAAATATTTCCTTCCGGTCAAAAGTGCGCGCGTTCTGGTATTTACATAAAGTCTCTGCTCAAATTTTATTGAATTCGTAAAAGCTTACGTGTGTCTGTAAATGTAAACGAGAGTAATAACGCGACTTCTGCATAATAAGAGACCTCTGTTACGAAATAATATGAATCACTCAGCATTTTTTTTTAAAAAACCAGGTATTTTGCATGTGCATTTTTATTTGCAGGTAAATTGAATACACTAACTTGCGAAATATTATGATAATGCTAGCGGTAGTGCGTAAACTGTTGAACGTAGACACTCTACATTGTCGAACAGTTTGAAGTGCTGTACAGCTTTTTTATAACAGTATACAATGTTTTGTCATTGCATCAATGAAGTCTCGTTATGTTACGATTTATCCAAGTTTAATGACTTCTTGATGCTTGAATGAATGAAAACATCAAAGCTCATCTTTTGATTTTAGCCTGAAATATGCAGATGCTCAATCCAGCAACTTCATTAAATACTTGCGGTATAATGAGAAGAAGAAGAAGAAGAAGGCGGAAGCTTAGGCACGAAGTTTTACAGGTGTGTGCTCCACAAAATTCAAGTATACCACGTTATCGACAACTATAACATTTTGACTTCACAACTTTTTTAATGCCGTCATTTTCCCTTTCTTCTCATTATTATGCAACGTTATGTATGAAAAACGAAGATGAACAAGGCTCCTTCTCCCATGTGGATCGTTTTTGTACAAAAAGCAAAAGATTTACTCAAGTGGATAAAGTTCTTTTTCACTCCTCGGGACACATTTTCCCCTTCTAGTAAAATCCGAGGGAGCAAGTGAACCATACAACCGTTTGGTTCCATTCGACAGCACAGAACACCATCCATGATGGTACATTGCTGAGCCATGCATACATTATATCAAATATCCGTGTCATTTGGTTGACTGGGAAGATATGAAAAAGAGCAAAATAGTGTGATGCAATAAGGGAGTGAAGGCAAACTCAAAAGAATAGAGGACGAAAAGCAGTTTTGGTATTAAAGGAGGCATACGGCAGTCAGTCTTCGTGACATGACAAAAAGATGTTTTAACCTTTCATCCTCTTCCTCCTTTCCCCATTTACCTGCGAGTTGAGTGCCACACGATGTGTGTGTGGGGGAGCAAGACATTTATATATAGATACAGGATACCAACTTAAAAGATTTTTCTTTCTGTCTGCATGCCTAACATCATCGGCACTTACTTAATAATGCACTTTATTTGCGGATGTAATATATGCAATGGGATATTACGACGATGACGATGGGGATCAAAGATGAGGTGATGTTGATGACGATCAAAAAGAGACAAGTTGATGAGGATGAGAAAAACTCTTGAGCAGTAAGCAATAGCCTCTTGTGCAGTAAACCATGAAGTGCGAAGTGAGTGAGAGGATTTGGATTTAACAGGCAGCTATGTACACGGCATAAACACAATCTGACAATTTTGCCACTACTGTTACCACCACAAAAAATAACGCCGTGTGCTTTATGCTGCGGTCGGCACAGGCAATTACTAGCTAGAGACAAAAGTTTTTCATTGATGATATGAGACAATATAGTATGATCGGAAAATTTCAAAATTTACATTTTTATCGAGATTCTTGAGTAATCTCACAAGTTGAATGGACATTTTGTGGTTACCACCGAGGTGGTTCTTCTCGTTATAGTTTGTGCGTCAGGGGAAGGACTGAGATAAGTCGGGAATGAAAAGATGTTTGAAAGGGGTCTATACGCGCAAATGTACATTTAAACTAATAACAAGACAGTACTCAGACTTCTGACATTTTCTTTGGCATACAAGATTATACATTCACATTTGTCGGCATCATTTTCAACCAGAATAAGAATGTAACATGATCCGAATCCCTACTTGAAAGCGATTAATTAAGCTTGACAAGCTGGGCACGTGTGGAGTGGAGAAAGAGAAAACAATGCAATGCAGTGCAACATGTTCTGGCTGTTTACTGTTATGTAAGTAATGCAAAGTGAATCCATATTACATTTTTTCCACTTCACTTCCAGCATCACCATATTTTTTACTCAAGCTCCCAAAAGCAATTTTTTCTAGAACATAAAAATCTTCTGCAGCTTGTAATGGACAAACTTACAGAAACCAGTCAGCGTCCATAAAAAGGTTAAATAATAATCTTGACAGACAATAATGGGCTCTGGGGAAATGGACAATATAGTCGGGTGATGATATGAGAATGTCAGACATGCATTAGGGAATAAATGGCCCCACCAAAAGACAACATGAGAGAATCCTTTGAAGTGTTCCGGATTATTAATGTGTGTAACCAATGCAAAAATGCTCAGGTACTTTTTTCACAATTTATCTTGTGCGTGTCAACAGAGACGGAAAGTGTAGATGGGATTTACTGTGGTCACAGGATACAATGTGAATTTCCGTTTACCACATGTTTCTTCGTAGTGAGTTCCCTGCTGTAAAATAGAATATAGGAATATATATTGCAATGAACCATTTGAAAATAATATGGCCGACTTCTTTCCTTTTAATGCTAGAAAAACTGTTCTACGTTGCTTTTTCCACAGATATCAATTCTGCGCATTTTCCCCCTCTTGTCAAATTATCCAGATACGCATAATGCTCATGTGAAGAAGTTGTTTGACTGACAACTTGGATGAGCTGAGTGGCATGGTGAAGTGAAAAATGTTTTGGTGTGGATTCATTAAAAACATCCCGCCGGACAATACCTTCTTATCGTATGTAAATTACAGTCTACATTCTTGACTTTCAGCAGAGTGCCAACTTGACATTGAAAACAAAATTGCATCATTTCTGTTACTTCGTCTGCTTAACAGAACTTTTTAAAGAAAACGATTGCTAATTCTCGAGAAAAGTAGAGACGCCATTTATTCATCTTTTTTTCTCCTTTCCTGATCACTATTATCACTTCATAAACTTCAGCTCTAACTCATCCGTGCAGAATGTCTCAACCACTTTATCAGCACATATATTTTCTTCTAAGAAACTTTTTTGCTGTTATCATGGGTCTGCACATATGCAGACATTTAATGTCCAATTACTAACAATGAAAGCGTATTAACTAATTACCATTTCAACTTGCATAAAGTAAATCACATTTTTTCAACCAGAGTTCAAGGTAAAATACGTTGTTTTCGTTTTGTACTGCAAATGACTACTTCACTAACAACTCACTAAATCGATGCATTATGAAGATGATGATGATATAAAACTCGTGACAGAAATGACAAGTAATATACAAAGTCTTAAAGAGAATAACAAAAGGAGAGAGAAGTTATTTACATTTTTTGTCTGCATTATCTCAACTGCCTTTTAAACGACGATTTGTGATTGTGCACTTATGCAATAACCATGTACGATGTATTATTAAGTTCACTACTATCAACTACGCATTGTATCCAGTCTTCATTATTCCTACTAGAAGACAAGCTTTTAACGAAACATTTCACGAATGAAGTTCATAATAAGCTAATAGAGAAAACAGTTTAAACGTCTGAACCGTTCTAATTTTCCACCTTCGTATATACCATCAACCCCAGTATGCCCAATGCCTTAACGAAGGGAAATTTTACCATTGCATTGTAATTTTTAGCAATAATAGGCAGCAGTCGAGTCAATTCTTTTCTAGGTAAAATCATGAACGACAGCGACCACAATGAGCAACGGTTTTATTGTAAAACCCTTCCTTTTACAAGGAAAAAAACATTCTCAGTTGATTCCAGTCTAATAAACGTAAGTACAACCCAGTTTGAGAAAAGAGTCGAGAATAAAGCTCATGCCTGTTTCATGAGCGGCAATCAAAGTTAATGCATCTCTTGTGCACTTCATTCCACAGTTACAAACAACTTAGCATAACAATGCCGCGAGAGTGGTGGTAATGGTAATAATAACCAGTGGTCTCAACAAATCCTTGTTTTGCGTATTTACTGGTTTGTTATACAAGACCACAGGTATATGGCTCGTGTGTATAAATGCTTCAGAGACGAGCTCGTTTAAAATTTATTCAAAGTTTATCCCTCCTCCACCATTCCCATTTTTTTCGTCTTATATAACAATGAACTACTCCACTTTTACGAGAAAGAAATTGAAGTCCATTGTCTCCCGACGTTTGCCTGACATATGAATGCGTTACAAGGTATTTCCTATATAAGCCTACTAATAATATCTCATTACAACGGATCACTTCACTTCAGATCCCTAAAGCTTCTGCTGGTGGTGACGATGAAATCTTTTGATATCCTAATTCTGATTAAATCGATATGCCGTGTGTATTAGTCCACAGGTAGTATGCACAATTTACTCAATCATTTCAATCCTCCATTCTCCTTCCACAGGTAAATTAACAAATATGGAACGAAACACAACTGACTGCACTTGTTGCCGAAGCGTAATACCTACTTGTAAGGAGCTTTTGTTCATTGTCG